>JAUZST010007044.1:0-14443 GCA_034779995.1 Parotocinclus haroldoi | reverse complement strand
CTCTCTCTCTCTCTCTCTCTCTCTCTCTCTCTCTCTCTCTCTCTCTCTCTCTCTCTCTCTCTCTCTCTCTCTCATTCATTAAAATAACGGATATCTTGGGGAAATATTGAGCAAGGACGCTTGCAGGTGGGAAAGAATCAGGTACTGTTCTTACATGTAGCCACTAGGTGGCACTCTAGACAACTGTTTCGGACAGGAAGCGAAGGTAGAAGAATCCAGGTGCATAACATCTACATATACGCGATGTGATTAAAATGCAATTAACTAAAACGGCAAGTGAATGTCAGGTAATTAAATTAAACGTTGCAAATAAAAGCTGTTTTACTGCCATCAATTGAGTAATCATCTACAACAGGTCTGAACACGAACACCAGGCTGGGATTGCCAAAAGTAGGAGTTTTCTTATTTCTTTGCTCTGCAGCCACAATTTCTGCAAGAGAAGCTCAGCCTCCCTTAAAGTGTCAAAAAATTAACGTGTAGAATCAGCTACTTATTTTGTTAACTTATCATACATTCTGGTTCAAAGCCATAGATTTCAAGAAGCCGTTTTTTTTTTAATGCGGTCAATGCATTTGCCTGTAGAAGCTGAGTCTCCATTCACTTCACTGAAACTCGACGGTCATTAAATGCCATGATTCTGTCCTGCTCCTGGACACTCAGCATCTCCAGGGGTGAATGGAGCTGTGGACTGGCCTGGACACCTAGCTTGGAGGATCACTCAAAAGGGTTGAATCCGGTTTTGATACACACTGTCACAGATTTTGTAAGCGAAGTCTAAAGACAAACTGGAATCCAGTTCATGGTATTTGCTTGGCGAAGTACTTGACCGTTTCCATTGTTCATTTCTTACACAAAAAATAAAACTCACAGTATTTTCTTGTTTCAGTTGTAACATAAACGTCAAAATTTCCTTGTTTGATTTTAATAATTAGTTTGTTCAATCAATCATTCATACCGCTGATTAGGTCAGCGTGAACTAGCCAGCTAGCAAGTTGCACACGATGGTAGACGGTGCTAATTTTGTCAACCTGATTTTGGCCCATTTGATGGTCTTCCTTATGAGAAGAAACATAAAATTATACAGCAGGGCAGAGCAATAGCTAAGATTGATTTGAAGATTGACTGGAAGTGCTGTGACAAAGAACATGTACTGTTGGCCATGCCTCTTGATGAAACCATCTCAAGCTTGACTTGATCTGCCTAACTTTAACCGGGCATATAAAAGGCATGAAAAGAGCAATGAACATGAGTGCAAGGTTAGGTTGCCTGGGCAGGATCAGGGTTAAACATGCAATTAATGAAGGTGCTCACAGTATCGGGTCCGATACTGGTATCGGTGCATCCCTACTTATTATATTATGTATATTATATCAGTCTGCTAGTGAGATTTTACACACTCCCTCAGTGTCGGCTCTGCTGTCCCAGTGATGTCCCAGAAGACTTTCACTTTGAAAGTGAAAAATTTCACTTTATAGCTACTGAGGCAACTTTATATTCACACATTGCATGTTTTTTTTTTTTTTTCAAATCACTGCATGTATTTATTGATTATTATTATTATTGGATTTACATTCCTTTCCTTGACTCATGCTTTTAAAGACTAACTGCATATGAATATAAGCATAAAAAAAACAATCATTTGGTGGTCGGGAAACAGAATCCTATTTGCATCACTTCTTGGTTTTTCGGTTTCGATCCAATTCCAGTGCAGGTTACAACATGCAGTCTTGCTTTTCTGTGTTTTCAAGCTAAAAACAAACCAACAGCTAATACTAATTTACCTACTTGTGATAAGATGTATATATGGATTGGTAAGTGGGTTGGTCCTGTCCGTCCGATGAGTGAATAACATCAATGTCAGACCCGATATAAATGTAGCATCACATCAAGGCTGTGTGAGCATTAGTGTACCTCTGTGTGGCCACAGAGGCCGCTGCATCCAGGGCAAACTGTCTCATGACACTCTCCTCCAGGTACTTCTGTTCCCATTTGGTCATGTCAGCCTCCAAAGCCAAAATCCTCTCCTCCTTTTCACGCAGATGCTCCATGAGGGCTGAGGTGCTGTATTCGGGACTTGCAGGGTTCTGCGAGCCACCCTGTCTCTGTGAACCCCCAAAGAGAGAAAGAGGAATGTTTCAGGATCTACATGAATGTTTTAATGTACGGTCTACAACTTCACTGAAACCGAAAGCAAACATTTATATTAACAGGAGAAATGGCCAGCCATAATTTGGTTTGAACCTATTGTCGTAAACTTTAGAATCCCACATTATTAAGAGTAAATTTGTTTGTCAGTTTTATATGGCATTCTAGTATGCATTTATTTTACTGCATACTTGAGTACCTTTCACTCTTTTAAAACGGCATGCCAGATTTTTAGGTTATAAACACTTCAGAAAAGGTTAGGTCTAGCATCTGGTCCCCTAATGAGGAATGCAGCTGTTTGCTCTTCCTCGTCTCTCTCACTTTCTCACAGAAAGGAGAAGATACAACCTTTTCCCCAGATTAAGGGTCATGTAAAACACCAACTGACACACAAGTGATCTGGAACAGGAGGAAGGCAATATGTCATGTGGAAAAACCAACTCCAGCTGTGCACCTGATATGACTGCTAGACCGTTTAACCCATACGTGTGTGTGTGTGTGTGTGTACCTTGTCTTGCTATACTCTTGAGAAGTGTCCCTACTAAATGTCCCTACTATAATAGGAAAACCTGGAATTTTGAACAGTGATGACAGTGTTTCTTAATCGTTTTTTTTTTTTTTTCCGTTTTTTTTTTTTTTTTTTTTTTCAAATAATACATTAAATGTGGTCCAAGAAAAACGAACGAGGAAACGAAAACGGAGGTATTCAAGCACGTTCAAGAACATCGAAGCGGAGCAGAGTAGAACGGGGCTATAAAGAAGTTGATACGAAAAAGCTGGTTTAAAAGCACGGGCTAAAAAAAGAAAAAGAAAATCACAATTCTGAATCGGGTTTATAGGGGCGTGTCGATACCTTGCCTCCTCGGCGCCTCTTCCTCCGCTCTCGAATCGCGAATGCTAAAAAAAAAACGATCCGGCGCCGTTCCCCGCGTTACGCCTGCTGGGGGCGGAGCTCGGCGTGAGAAAAGAAAAAGAACGTCGGCCGCGGAGAGAGGAAACGCTTAGGAAATGGTTAAGAGGGGCGCGTGCCTGGCGGGACGAGGTGAACGCCTATATACAGTGTTACTCCTATAATGATAAAGCTGTCAAAGATTTAAGATGAAGCGTTAAAGAACAGGCACTGATCTCAGAACATTCAGTTACACGGCGAGAAATAGAACGAACAAAAACAAAACAAAAGCCAAAAAAAAACAAACAAACCCCGACCCAGGTCCAAAAAAATCGGTCGAGGAAACAGAAACGGAAACAAAAACGGAAACGTCACAAACACCAACACAGCATTTAAACACGTTAATAAGGTCGCATTCCTGAATCACGAAAATTCACATTTCATTTGTTTTGGCTGCACTTTAAACTGCCAGGAGTTCATTAATCTGTGTGTGTGTGTGTGTGTGTGTGTGTGTGTGTGTGTGTGTGTGTGTGTGAGTGAGCAGCTTGTGTAAAGTGCAACCCGAATCTCGTCCTTCATTCCGAGTCCTACGTTAATTAGAAAGTGTCGTAAATAAAAAAAGAGGTGCATGCAGTGAAAGTCCGGCTGCCGCAGCCGAGAGCGCTGTCTGTGTGTCTCTGTGTGTGTGTGTGTGTGTGTGTGTGTGTGTGTGTGTGTGTGTGTGTGTGTCTGTGTTAGCAGTGTGAAGTGCATGAACGCTACTAGTGATAAAAAAGAAACGATTCACATGCCAGAAGTGAAACGAGCGTCGCTTTGTAGCCCTGAAAAGCGCACACACACACGCACACACACACACACACACACACACACACACACACACACACAGAGGCACGCGCACGGCGGCGTGTGAGAAGTACAGACGTTAAGTACAGCAGCGTTGTGCGGAGTGAGGTCGCCCTGAAACGGTTCATTTGGTTAACAGCAGGAGAGGAGGGGAAAAAAAAAAAAAACAAAAGAAAGAGAAAGGGAATAAAAATCACAATCACGTCAACATTAAAACGCAAGAGCAGCAGCGGTAAAATATCTCCGACGGTTTGAAATGAGGCTCGTTATTTACCTAATTAGCTCGGCAGCGTTAACGAGGTCGAACCCGAGCCCGGATCCGTGGGCGCGCCGGGCGTTCGTTACCCCGCGTGACGCCTGAGCTTTAACGTCGTTCTCGAGGCGCCCCGGTCTCGGCGTTCGGGCCGGTTTGGTATGCGGGGCACGATTTCTGAGGGATGGGAGGAGTGATCATCCCGCAGTGCCATCGTTTTCCAGCCCTGAATAAGATCGTAGGTGAAACCTAAGGGTTTTTTTTTTTTTTCTTTCCCCTTAAATGTTTCCTTTTACGCTTTTAACCTTTAGGCTGTTCAGATCGGAACCGGTGTCTAAACGGTAACCGAGGTCGTTCTGCTATCAATTATTAACCTACACCGTTAATTAGTGAGGCAGCGACAAAGCTTAAGCTTTAAGATAAGAGCTTCAAATAGAGAGGAGTGCGATTAAAGTAACGAGAGACAGGTAAGAGGAATCAATACCTAACACGCTAATAAGTGTTTCGGTTGCGAAAATGAACGAGTAGCAGCGGTCCCGGGCCAACCCCGGCTCACAACCCCGGTCGCCGACCCTGGTGGTGCCTTCTGACCCGGTCAGGCGTCGCACGTGGCCACGCCTGCCTGTTTCCTGTATCAGAGGAAGCGAGTCTGGCTTTAGTGCTTCATGTTTAAGCTCAGCGTTGGGACGTCTGTGGGCCGGGAGTTAAAAAATAAGGGTTCTTGGAGCGGGGAAGTTCTCCTGCAGCGCTCGTTATCCTGAGCGGTCTTAATTAATCTGAGCGAGCTTTTAGCGGCGTTCGTTAACTCGACGAGGTTTAATTGGTGTTCACTGACAGAACTTGTCGTCTTAACGAGTTTTTACAGGGCAGGTTATAATAAAAGGGAGGTTTTATCGGTGTTAATGATCTAAACGAGGTATTACTGCAGGCTATTTTAATCTTAACGAGCTTTTAACATTGCAGGTTTTACTGGCTTATTCTCGTTTACTGAACGCGTTAATGAAGACGTTTGCGGCGTTAATTATCCCAGTGAGCTTTTATTGGCGTTTCTTTTCTTACCGAGGTTTTACTGCATTTATTTATTTTTTTTTAATCTTAACGAGCTTTTACCTTGCAGGTTATAATAAAAGTGAGGTTTTACTAGACGAATCTCGTTTACTGACCTCGTTTTACCTTAACGAGGTTATTATTTAAGCGACGTTTTCACGGATTCATATCGACCGCTCTTAATCAGGTTTACCGTGGCGTTAATTATCCCGGTGAGGTGTTAATTTGGCTTTAGTTGGGTTAACGAAGATTCCGCGGCGTTAATTGTCCCGGTGAGGTGTTCATTGTCTAAGCGAGGTTTTTCTGCCTTTTTTTTTTTTTAAATCTTAACGAGCTTTTGCAGGGCAGGTTTTCACCCCAGCGCGGATTCAACAAGCTTTATCTCGGCGTTAATTAACCCTCTACGTTTAATGCCGATCGTCCTAACGAGTTTTTACTGTGCAAGTAATCCCGGTCAAGCTTTACAGCAGTGTTAGTTACGCACAACGAGGTTTCACTGGTTTTAATTAGCTAAATTAGGTTTGCTGCCGTGTTAATGCCACCCCCCCCCCCGAGGTTTGTATCGCCGTTATCTCAGCGGCGTTAATTACTCTCGTTCGCTCAAGGTTACCGCAGTGCTAATTAGTGTTTTTTTTTTTTTTGAGGTTTTACTGGTGTTAATTATCTCTGAGGTCTTGCAGCAGTGTCCATCCCCCTCAGCGGTGTTAATTATCTTGGTGAGGTTTTAATTGATCTGAGTGAGGTATTTATCGGTATTTATTTCTCTTTCTTTACCGCGGTGCTTAACGTGGTGCTAATTATTTCTGACGAGGTTTTATAGGCTTCGTTTCGTTTTCTCTCTGAGGTTTCAACGATCCATGTGAGGTTTTATCGGTGTTAATTATCTCGCTCGCTGCGCTGCTTCTTCGCGAGGTTTTTTTTTTTTTCCCTTTTTTTTTTTTTTAAGGGGAATCTCTCTGGGGTTTTTTTTTTTTGTTTTGTTTTGTTTTCTCGCGCATGTGCATCCTTTCACGGCGTCGTTAATCGTCTTGACGAGCTCTGGCGTCAGCGTTAGTTATCTGAGGTTAGTGCTGACCCGCTCGCTGAGGTTTTAACGGCTGTGTTCGTCATCTCTGAGGTTCGCCGCCTCAGGGGAACGTGTTCAATTTAGCGCGCGTCCGATCCCCGGCGTCCAACGGAACCGACCCCCTTTCCCGCGGCCGCGTCGCCGATCTCGGCGAGGTATTACGGCGGCGTTATCGTGACGACCCTTTCGTGGCGCTGCCGGCGAACTCGGCGACCGGCCGGGCTTTCCCCGGCTTGCGTGCGTTGCCGTGGCGAGGTTTTTGCGGCTGTTAGCGAGGTCTCGTGGCGGTACAAATTTTCTCGGCGAGGTTTTTTCACGATTATTACGCTATCTAGAAAAGAAGGAAGAAGAAAAAAAAAAAAAACACACTCTCTCACAGAAGCAACCACTTTCGAAAACGCGCACGCACACACTCGCGCACTCGCAACCATGAGCGTTAGTTTAAAAAAAAAAAAAAAAAAGGGAAAGGAAAAACATTCCGATGCCGGAGATGTCGGCGCTAAAGGACTCGGAGCGGCTCGCCTGAATCGGGCGGTCGCTCCTCCTTTGTCTCGTGCATTACCCCAAACCCCGCCCCCACCACCCACACCCCACCCCCCCAGGCCTACACGGAGCGCGCCCTAGTGGTAGTTCTGCGCCGTAGCGGGCGCGTTACGTCGGCCGAGCCCGTCAGGCTCACCATCACCCCCCCGCCCCCCCTCCACCCCCGGGTTTCCTGAGCGGCGGGTTACGCGCGCGCTGCGTCGCGGGGGGGGGAGGTTTAGGGGTTATAAATAAATAAATAGATAAATAAAATCTCTGAGCGAATAACACCTTTGCACTGTGCGGTTAGCGTTAAGAGGAGGTTTCGTTTGCGGTACAAGTCGGACCTGAATGAAATCCTTCAGCCTGAACTGAACAGTGCTTCAAACGGAAACGTCGTCTACCTTCGAGATCTGCACAGTGAAACCCTGAATCAATGTTTAAAGGTGTGTGTGCACGTATGAAATGTGTGTAGAACCTGGAGCTTCAAGTTTAAGTCATTAGAGGTCCTGTACGAGGCCTGTGTGTTTGTGTGTGTGTGTGTGTGTGTGTGTGTGTGTGAGAGAGAGAGAGGGACAGTGTGTGCACGTTCAAGTTTTTGTCAGAGTTAATGACAGTTACTCAGCATAAAGCATTTGTCTCTGAGTGTGTTGTGTGTGTGTGTGTGTGTGTGTGTGTGTGTGTGTGTGTGTGTGTGTGTGTGTGTGTAGGCAGGCAGTAGTGAGGTTTAATCGCATCAACGAGGTTCAGAACCGCTTCGAGGCATTCGTCGTCGTCGTCGTCGTCGTCCCTGAGGTCCCTGCTTCCGGAGGGCGGAGCTTCTTTTTGGGCGGGGTCTTCAGCGTCCCCATGCGCTCCTTGACTTTGTACTCGAGCGTGCTGTGCGGGACGCCGTACACGCTCTGCGCCTTGGACACCGTCATCTTCCCGCCCATCACCATGGCGATGGCCTCCTCCAGGATGTCGTGGTCGTACTGGCGGTAGCGCCCCCGCTTCTTGCGCGGCTGCTTGTCCCGCCGCTCGGCCTCCTCGGCGCACTCGTCGGCGCTGGCGCTGCCGCCCGCGCTCCTGGCGCAGACGCACGGCGGCGGGACGTCGCCCTGCAGCGGGCGGGACTCGAGGGCGGAGCTGCAGTCGGCGTGCTGCTTGGGAAGGAGCACCTTGACGCGCTCTGAGGTTTTGCTGTTGAGGTAAACGGCGTCGACCAGGCCGCCCAGGTCGGAGGGCGGGGTCGTCACGCCCGGGCGCACCTGAGGAATGCGGAGCAGGGCCGCGCCCCCCGCCGGAGTGTTGCCCAGGGTGTCCCCGCGCTCCCTCAGCTCGCACACCAGCCGGTGGAGGAGCGACGCGGCCGCCGACGCCGGGAGCTCCGAGCCCTCCGGCGACGCCGGCGGCGGCTTGCCGCGCTCCGACGGCTCGGACCGGGAGCGGGCCCACGACGTGTGCATTTTCACCTCACCTGCGGCGTGCGGAGGGGCGCTCCGCGAAGCCGCCCCTTTGTGGTGATTGGTGAGGGCGAGCGGCGCGGCGGGGGCGGGGGCGGGGGGCGCGTGCTCGGTGCGGAGGCGTAACGTGTTCTGAGGTATTCCGTACAGTATGGCAGCTTTGTGAACGTCCAGAGCGCCGGAGCGAACGTCCTTCACGGCTTTCGAGAGCAAGCCGTCTGCAAACTGAGTGCTGCGGCCCAGGCGCTCGTCTCTCATTGGTCTCCTGGTGGGTGGGAGGGACGAGAAACGCACGAGTGAACGGACGAATGACAGGAAGCACTCAGGGTCCACTCCTTTACTGCCTTGTCTTTGGTAACATCACTCGCTTCACACTTATGTGTTTAACGTGTGCTTGTGTGTTTGTTTGTGTGTGTGTGTGTGTGTGTGTGTGTGTGAGTCAGAGAGCTCTGCATTTGCTTATCTTTAGTGTTCGAGAAGGTAACGAGTAAATGGAAAAAAAAAAAAAGGTAAATAAGGCGCGGCTGTGCGGAGAAGTAAAGCCCTGACACACCCCTGTGACGTTACCGTCCAACAAGTGAGAAAAGAGTCAACCCTTCAGTGCAACGCAACACACATCACATTATCTAACACACAAACTCGCTCCTGGCCATGATTACGGTTCAGCACCACACACACACACACACACACACACACACACAGAGTTTTAATCGTCCAGTGTTAGCCTAAAGCGTTTATTCGCTCACCCTGATAGTCTTTGTTGCGTCGTCGAGTCCAGTGACGATGCGGTTTTCTTCGAGAGGTCCAGAACGCCATCTGCTGACACTGCAAAACAAAACAGATCATCGCCATAGAAACGGTTAAATGTTGTATTACTCAAGTACCAAATAAGTACTCTGCATTTGAAATGCTATGTTAGTATAAGCAGTACGGCAGTGTTACGATATTAAATACACTCCCCAGTACTCCCAATATGCCTCAGTACTCCCCAATACGCCCCAGTACTTCCCAATACGCCCCAGTAGTCCCCAATATTCCCCAATACGCCTCAGTACTCCCCAATACACCTCAGTACTCCCCAATACGCCCCAGTTCACCCCAATACTCCCGAAAGCGCCCCAGTACTCCCAATTCGCCCCAGTACTCGCCAATATGCCCCAATACGCCCCAAAACTCCCCAATACGCCCCAGTACTCGCCAATACACCTGAATGTGCCACAGTACTCCCGAATACGCCCCAATACTCCCTAGTAATACGGCTCAGTACTCGATAATACACCACAATACGCCTCAGTACTCCCCAATACGCCTCAGTACTCCCCAATACGCCTGTTCTCCCCAATACGCCTCAGTTCTCCCCAACACGCCCCATTACTCCCCAACGCGCCCCAGTACTCCCCAATACACCCCAGTTCTCCCCAATACGCCCCAGTACTTTCCAATGCGCCCCAGTACTGCCCAATACGCCCCAGTACTTTCCAATGCGCCCCAGTTCTCCCCAATACGCCCCAGTTCTCCCCAACGCGCCCCAATACTCCCCAACACGCCTCACTTCTCCCCAACGCGCCCCAGTACTCCCCAATATGCCGCAATACGCCCCAGTACTCCCGAATACACCCCAGTACTCCCCAATTCGGCCCAATACTCCCCAATATGCCCCAATACGCCCCAGTACTCCCCAATTTGGCCCAATACTCCCCAATATGCCCCAGTTCTCCCCAATGCGCCCCAGTTCTCCCCAATGCGTCCCAGTTCTCCCCAATGCGCCCCATTACTCCCCAATGCGCCCCAGTTCTCCCCAATACGCCCGAATGCGCACCAGTACTCCCCAATACGCCCGAATGCGCACCAGTACTCCCCAATACGCACCAGTATTCGCCAATACGCCCCAGTACGCCCCAGTGTTCCCCAGTACTCGCCAATACGCCCCAATACTCCCCAATATGCCCCAGTACTCGCCTATACACCCGAATGTGCCACAGTACTACCGAATACGCCCCAGTACTCCCTAGTAATATGGCTCAGTACTCCCTAATACACCAAAATATGCCCTAGTACTCCCTAATACTCCCCAATGCACCCCAGTACTCCCCAATACGCCCGAATGCGCCACAGTACTCCCGAATACGCCCCAGTACTCCCGAATACGCCCCAGTACTCCCCAATACGCCCGAATGCGCCACATTACTCCGAATATGCCCCAGTACTCCCTAGTAATATGCCTCAATACTCCCTAATACGCCTCAATACTCCCCAACGCGCCCCAATACTCCCCAACACGCCTCAGTACTCCCCAACGCACCCCAGTACTCCCCAACGCGCCCCAGTACTCCCCAATATGCCCGAATGCGCCTCAGTACTCCCTAATACGCCCTAGTACTCCCCAATACGCCCCAGTTCTCCCCAATACGCCTCAGTACTCCCCAATATGCCCCAGTTCTTCCCAATACGCCCCATTACTCGCCAACACGCCCCATTACTCGCCAACACGCCCCAGTTCTTCCCAATACGCCCCAGTACTCCCCAATACTCGCCAACACGCCTCAGTACTCCCCAATACGCCTCAGTACTCCCCAATACGCACCAGTACTCCCCAATACGCACCAGTACTCCCCAATACGCCCCAGTACTCCCCAATATGACCCAGTACTCCCCAATATGACCCAGTACTCCCCAATATGCCCCAGTACTCCCCAATACGCCCCAGTACTCCCCAATACGCCCCAGTACTCCCCAATACGCCCCAGTACTCGCCAATATGCACCAGTACTCGCCAATACGCCCCAGTTCTCCCCAATACTCCCCAGTACGCCCCAGTACTCGCCAATATGCCCCAATACGCCCTAATACTCCCCAATATGCCCCAGTACTCGCCCATACACCCGAATGTGCCACAGTACTCCCGAATACGCCCCAGTACTCCCTAGTAATACGGCTCAGTACTCCCTAATAATACGGCTCAGTACTCCCTAATACACCACAATACGCCCTAGTTCTCCCCAATACGCCCGAATGCACCCCAGTACTCCCCAATACGCCCCAGTACTCCCCAATACGCCCGAATGCGCCACAGTACTCCCTAATACACCACAATACACCCTAGTTCTCCCCAATACGCCCCAGTTCTCCCCAATATGCCCCAGTACTCCCGAATACGCCCCAGTACTCCCGAATACGCCCCAGTACTCCCCAATACGCCCCAGTACTCCCCAACTCGGCCCAGTGCTCCCCCAGTACTCCCCAGAACGAATCTGGCACGTTTGAGCTTTTAACAGGGTTTGCAGAAACGATGCTCAGGTTTATGGTTTATTTTGTGTGTAAGTAATGGTGGGTTTATTTAAGAGTTTCTGCCTTGTTTCCAGTGGATTAATCAAAGCCTGTTCTAATTCCGGCGCCAAAATCAGGCCGACCAATCAGAGCTCGGTTGCCGGGCAGAACAGCTCATCTGCCTCTCATAGGAGGAGCAACAGGCTCTAAAAACGTGACTATTAAATAAAATCCGTGGTGTTATAAAGCTGAAAGGCTGGAGAGGGACGATGATAAAGCTCCCATCTGACTGGATGGAACCGTTTCAACGTTTATCTTTAAGTTTAAGTAAACAAAAAAAAAAATTAACTCGAGCTTCCTGAACCGATCTGGGATTTTAGTTTTTTTTAAAGGTGACCATTTGAAATGGACACAAATCTCCAGCACGTTAGAAGGGAATTTTCAAAGACTTTTCAGGTGCGTGTGTGTGTGTGTGTGTGTGTGTGTGTGTGTGTACTGAAACGTGTATTAAATTGTCCTTACCCTGGTGTGTGCAGTTGGTGTTGCGGCTGAGGGTGAGGTCGAGCGGTCCGTCCGGCTCCGTTTGCGTGAGGACGTTCTGGTTTTCGGCCGTCTGTATTTTATGCGCGTATTCGACGGCGAACTGGCGAATCATCTTCCTCATCAACTCTTGAGCAGCCAGTGGAATTATGGGATCGCAGCTCTCGGGGAATTCTGTTCGACACAGACGAGCGGCGTAAGAACTAGAACAAAGAACTGCACGTTCCCATTCAAACTTCAACAAAGCAGGGGAGAGAAGGAAGGCCGGAGCAGAGACGCAGGCACTAGTGCCTTATATAAACACCGCATAAGATACGATACGTGTGCCCTGCTGTACCATGCAGTCATTCCTGTGGGCGTAGCTCCCAAAACTTTGGGTCTCTGGCACCCAAATTCAATCGGAAATTCCGACTTCGAACATCGGCACCCCCAGACAGAACCCTCATTTCACACAGTCGCCATAAAACTTAGAAAAAAAAAAAGAAAACGAATGGGGTGGGAGCAATCGTTTTTTTTTTGCCCTCGCTCTCGAGTTCGTAAAAACCGTTTGGACTTAGAAATATCCTACCCTGGTTCGCTTATTTCTGTTAGGTCACTCTAGGGATGTGATTCTCATTGGCTATACAAGTTTTGCTTGGTGTTCCCATATTTCCATTACGTTCCTCTGCTTTATTCATGCTCTCGATCGTCAGTTGGCCACAAATTAAAAGCATAAAAAGCAATCACAATCACATAAACGAATCATATTTCCGTAGGGGGCATATTTGTATTTTTCCATTCTAATTCTTAAGGCCACTTTCGTTAGACAGGAGATCATGTGAGGTACCGATTTTATTCTTCCACCTTGCCTAAGGATTGAATGTAGGTGTGCTAGTAACGATTAGCCTAAGCAATAAAATCGGGGACCGGAAAGGTATTTCGTGCTGTAATGCCTCCCGTGTCCACCAGAGGGCGTATCGATTAAACTCCTCCTGTCTGCTTTACCCATAAGGAAAACATGATACGACTAATCCTCCATATGGGTGATCGTCCAGCCTGCCTAAATCATACGTAATCAAATGTAATGTAATGTAACTAACTACTTCTAACCTCATCTTCCTCTTCTCTACTTCTCTTTGACCTCCTTAAGGCCCTATCTAAGAGGTTTTACCTTTAACTAATAACTTATTATTATTTTTGTACTTAACTATTGTAAGTCGCTTTGGGCAAAAGCATCTGCCAAATGTAATGTAATACGTGGTGGTGTGTTATCACTTTCTAACCCTTTTTTTTTAAATGGCAGCCCTGGATTTCCTCGACCCTTCACAAGTTCGTCGGTTCAGTCGCGTTCTGCCGCTCTGTCTCTGTTGCTAGGTGTTCGTACCTATTTCTGGTTCCAGCTCCGATGCTGTACCGCGCCGCTTCGGCTTCCCTTAATAACCCTACTCTGTTCCCAAGCCGTAAGCGTCGAGCTCAGCGCCTCGGCTGCTTGAACGCTAGAGAGAGAACCACCGTTTCGGGACGATTTACGCAGGTTTGCAGATCTTAAAAACGGCAGAGGGGATGAAGGGGAAACTTTAGCATTAAGAACGTCCCGTTTTCGTACTCTACGATAGAGCCATTCGTTTCTCCGTAGCTCGAAAGACCTGGCAACCTAACTGCGATTTATTATTATTTTTTTTTATAATAAATTTTTAATTCGGCCAGCAGGTGTCATAACGGTTCGCTCGTAATAGTTTTCTGCTGTTCACGCCTTCATTTTTTTTTTGCCCCCAAATTCGCACCTCAGATAGCAGTCGCACGGAAACCCCTCCAAAAAAAACAAATCGGGTCTGATCGTAGGAATATAGCGTACATTCCGGCAAACCCAGGTCGATTTTATCGTAACGGATGAGGGTTTTTTTTTTTCCTCACACTTCTCTTGGTGGAAACGTTAAATCTCTCCGCGCTCCTTTCCTTTTCCCGAAACTCGAAATGCCCCCGATTTCAGCGTTTGCATTTTTCCGTGAGCAGAGAAAGGATTCTTTATCACTTATAGAAGACCTTTTGCTCATCTGGTGTGTAAAGGCCGTAACCAATACGTATCCCTCTGCCACAAAAGCGCAACCACTGAAAACCCGGAACGTTTCGAACCGCGGCCGTCTCCTCGGTAGGCTCGCGTTTCCACGGCAACGTTTACATCGGACCAGATTACATTTAGCCTCTAACGACTGCATGCTCTGTGAATAACACATTGCTTCACTCTCTCTCCCTGTGTGTGTGTCTCTGTCTGTGTGTGTGTCTGTGTCTGTGTGTGTGTCTGTACG
Source organism: Parotocinclus haroldoi (assembly GCA_034779995.1). Taxonomy (NCBI): domain Eukaryota; kingdom Metazoa; phylum Chordata; class Actinopteri; order Siluriformes; family Loricariidae; genus Parotocinclus; species Parotocinclus haroldoi. Next base: position 141 of record JAUZST010007044.1, on the reverse strand, counting down.
TATGTGTACATATATGTGTGTGTGTGTCTCTGTCTGTGTGTGTCTCTGTGTGTGTGTGTGTGTCTGTGTGTGTGTGTGTGTGTGTCTGTGTGTGTCTGTGTGTGTGTGTGTGTGTGTGTGTGTGTGTGTGTGTGTGTGTGT
>JAUZST010007043.1:0-14443 GCA_034779995.1 Parotocinclus haroldoi | reverse complement strand
CTCTCTCTCTCTCTCTCTCTCACTCTCTCTCGCTCTCTCTATCCCTCTCTCTCTCTCCCTCTCTCTCTCTCCCTCTCTCTCTCTCTCTATCTCTCTCTCTCCCTCTCTCCCTCTCTCTCTTTCTCTCTCTCTCTTGCTTGCTGCTTCTTTAGTTTCTGCTTGGCTAGCGTTGCTTTAGAGCACCTGCTCACACGGATTCACGCTCTGTTTATTACTTTTCTTTACCTCAGTGTCCTGTGGTTTGAGAAAAAGGGGCCACTGGCTTTCACTTCAAGCTTTTTAAAATGATACAAGCTCGGATCGGTCCAGTGATTTTATAAGCAAACCGATCACAACTGACCTCGGTTCTTTTTCTGGTCAGACCGTAAGCAAACTTTAAAGAAGACTCTGTTCACCTTCCTGTACTTAGGATATCTCAGACCTGTTTACACCACAACTCATTTGGAAGTCAGACCGTAGCTGTATAACATTAAATTATGTCTAGTCAATTCGGGATGGGTGATTTTAGCCACTGCGCGGTTAGAACAGGTACCCAAATGTGGGGTTGCAAAAAAAAAAAAAAGATCTGAACTTGCTGCCGAGGAGCTAGCGCTGTCTGGAACTTCCAGTTAGCTAGTTAGCAGACACCCTAATCCAGGGTGACGTACAGCTGAAACACTGCTCGGATCGTAATCTTACCAACAGCGGCAGCTTGAAAAAGGCAGGTATTTTTGCTGCTAGGCTAACAGAGTCCCACACAGTCTGGCTAATGCGGGAGAGTGTAGCACGCTTAAAGTGACCAAAGCTTAACGAGGCTTGGTGTACTAAAACAGTGACCTAGGAACACCAAACATCCTTCAATTACTGCTGATCATAAGTACTCTCCACTTCTGAAATGATGAACCTGTGACCCAAAAGAAAAGTAATATGTTTTACGTTAAGCCTTTCATTCCCATTTAAACCTATTATAGGGAAAAAAACTTAATGTGGCTTAATATACTTGATCAGTCACCCAAGAACATCAAACTTCTCTCAATTCCTGCTGAAATGGCAAACGTGCGGTTCAAAAGGGACAGTAGTCATTTTTACATTAAGCTTTTTGGTCATTAATTAAGTTTCATTATTAATTCATTCATTAAGTTTCATTATTAATTTGATTATTGATTATTTCAAATAACATATAGGCCAACCAGAAGGGACGGGTCCTTTTTTTGAGTTTTGTTGCTCTGAAGGTTTCTTTCTTCTATGTTCAGAAAGTTTTTCCTTGCCACTGTCGCCCTAGGCTTGCTCAACTTGGGATTGACCTTTTAAGATAAAGTAATGTTGTAAAGCTGCTTTGAGATCATGCTCCATTGTAAAAAGCGCTATAGAAATAAATTTGACTTACTATTAAAGAAGAATTTCCTGCTTGCCATAAAAGCTTTTGTGTTTGTGTGTTTAACAGGAAATGTTGGGAGATGTTACAGTCCTGTCTCACTGAGGAACTGAAATTGATGAAGCATGTTTTTCATACTGATATACTTATTTGCATCCTAAATTTAACAAGAGGTTTGCTGTACTGTCACATAAAACAGTTAAATCATTCCATAAATGTGCTTGTAAAAGAGAAGATATTTTATCACCTCGGCATTCATGGGAAACTCTGCAGTATCTCGGCTATATCTGTGAATAAAGGATCACATATAAACACTGTGAAGTAGAGTAGATAGGTTTTTTTTTGTAACAATACCTGTGTTATTGTGAGGACAAAAGGCCAAAACAAGGATAGTAAGAACATTATTTACCTTGTTGCACCATTTTGCTGGTCCCGGCAAGGATTTACTAATAATTGTAGCTTTCTTTTGAGAAACCTAAAGAGCCAAAATATTTGCTTTCGATTACGAGGTTATGGTTAGAGTTTGATGAATTAGCTACCGTAATATTATGTCAGAGAAATATCCTCACAAGGGGATACCCTTCATAATCCAATAACTGCAGGAAATCACTTTTTGTCATTAATCCAGTCGACGAGTGTGTGTGTAATCAGATAATAATTAACCTCTTTGTTCACATGATTCAGACATTTTTTACTTGGCACCTAGCCAACATAGAAGAATGTGACATGAACTTCAAACTTTAATGATTAAATATTTAACTTCTTTCGTGTCCTTAAACATATACGGTTTCAGAGTCTCCCCAAAAGTGTTGGTAGCCATTTAGCAGATTCTGCTTTCCATTCCAGAGTTGCCAGATCCCACACGAGAAATAAGCAGCCAGGTCTATTAAAAGAACCACAAAAGAAGCAATGTCTCTTAGAGTAAGCGAATGTTTGCCACTTCTGGACTAAGTTTTTGTGCATGTGCAGACTGAGAACACCGACTGAAATCAGAGTAAGGTTATACATGTGCTGAGAAATCTGATTACTGAGGTAAAATACAGTTTAGTCTTTTTTTATCTGATTTCTAGGGTTTAGTCCAATTAGATAAATCAGAGTTTATTGTTTACATGACCATTTTGATAAACAGATAACTGCACTAATCTGATTCTGATCAGATTTTTTAAGTGGTTGTAAACACACTCTGTGATAGAAAGACAAACACGCAACATGCTTGTGTGTGTGTGGGTGTGTATGGGTGTGTTAGGTAACCACTCTGCTTTGCGTTTTGCAGGATATTCCTTTGCAGCTGCCTCTGAAGAAGTGTGCAGTGGTGGGGAATGGAGGCATCCTAAAGAACAGCGCCTGTGGCGAAGAAATCGACCAGGCCGACTTCGTCATGAGGTAACACAGAGAAGAAAGGTATAGGAGCCCCTGGTCTAATGGTGCATGGTAAACTCGGCAAGGAAGACTTCTCGCTTGTTGACTCGTTTTGATGCTTGCACTTTGAAAAGCATTGAGCCAAAAATAAAATGTATGCAAACGTTCGGGCACTGTTAAAGAAGATTCAGATTAACTCTTCATTTCAGATTAGCATTTGAAATTGTAGCTTTTTTCCCACCATTTTGTATCAACTTTGCATTTGCTGTTACAGTAAACCTACTGACCCTCATTATAACTAATAACATTAACTATTATTTAGCATCTGTTGTGCAGTTTTTACAGCATTAATATATATATATATATATACACACAGTTAGGTCTACTAAATGTAAAATATTCTGGACCGGATAGTATGAAGCCTAAAAATAAATTCACATGGTGTCAGTCTATCTTGCACTGTTTTGTCACCTAGTGATCCTGAGTGAGCCTATACAGGAGGAACTATATATATTGGGCAGCACAGTGGCTCGGTGGGTAGCACCACTGCCTCACAGCCACAAGGTTCCGGGTTCAATCGGCCTGGGTCCTTTCTGTGCGGAATCTGCATGTCCTCCCCGTGTCTGTGTGTGTTTACTCCGGGTTCCTCCCACAGTCCAAAGACATACGTGTTAGGTTAATTGGTGTCTCTAAAGTGACCCTTAGTGTGTGGCTGTGTGTTGTGTGTGTGTGTGTGTGTGTGTGTGTGTGCACGCGTGCACTCTACAATGGATTGCCACCCCATCTAGGGTTGTTCCTGCCTGCCCTTGTGCTTAAAGATAACGTTATAATATATATATATATATAGACTCACTCACTTTTCATTTCAGGATTGCACATTGCAGGATTACACTGAAACCCTGTGAATTTATATTTAGACTTCATACTATCCTGTCCAGAATACATTTACATTTAGTAGACCTAAAAGTGGTAGTTGGACAGACGTGGATCTTAAATACTTAAGTTACTCTAGGACAGGATAAGGAGAATTCTTTCTATTGCTAAGTGTGGACGTGTGAAGATGTATTTCTTTCTCTCTCTCGTTCTCTCTATCTCTCACTCTCTCTTTCTTTCTCTCTCGATCCAGATGTAACCTTCCTCCCCTATCCAAACAATATGCTGATGACGTGGGTAAGAAGACACAGCTGGTGACAGCCAACCCCAGTATTATAGAGAAGAGGTATTTCAATTGAATCTAGGAAATCAGGAACCCAGATCTCTGCGCTGGTTACATAGTTAATTCAGAACATACAGTACTACGTAAAAGCCTTAGGCCACAATTAGATTTGTTTATTTAGCAATGGTATAATAACCACATCGTCAATGTTTGGATGTCAAACTTGGATTTTTAATTCCCCAGCGCTTCATTCCAATCTTTGTGAGTTTGAGCATATTTTAGGATTTTAAACCCAGTCTCCCTTCCTCAAAAGTGGTTTCTTGGCTTTTACCTGTCCAAAAAGCTCATTCCTTGCCAAACTTTTTCAGCCTGTAGAAAAGCCAGGTCACACTAAATACTTTGTATAGAAATTTTCTGGATTGTCTGGTTGTATTTTAATAAAGGAAACAATAAAATAGTATAGATAGTAATTAAACCATTGCTAAACAACGATATAAATCATTCAATCATTAGAATTGAGGGCCACTCCTGGGCCCTGGAAATAGACGCCCATTAGATTGTATATACCGCTGTTCTTTTTATTACCATATATTATTATTTCTTTGTTAGAATATAAATACAGAATGTAGAAAATACAAAACGGTCTTCTTGAAAGGGTAGCACCCAAGGGTGCTAATAGGGTGAAAAAGATTAAGCTATACTAAAGCTAACAAAGTCTGTAATGAAGATCAGGAAAATAGTATTATGGAGTGACAAATGCTTTTCAGTTGTTGGCAATATGTTATATATGGTCATTATACCATTGCTAAAACAATGGTGGCCTTAGACTTTTGCACAGTACTCTATATTAATGCATTGTATTTCTTTTCAGCTTTCAGAGCTTGCTGTGGTCTCGGAAAACCTTTGTAGAAAACATGAAGGCTTATGGTTCCAGCTACATCTACATGCCTGCCTTCTCCATGAAGCCAGGCACAGAGCTGTCACTGCGCGCCTACCATGCGCTGGCCGACTCGGCCTCCAACCAGACCATCCTGTTCGCCAACCCTGACTTCCTGAAGAATGTGGGCCGCTTTTGGAAGCAGCACGGCGTGCATGGACGCCGCCTCTCCACCGGCCTCTTCCTGGTGAGCCTGGCACTGGGAATCTGCGAGGAGGTGACGGTGTTTGGCTTTTGGCCTTTCGCCCTGGACTTGGACCAGCAGCCGGTCAGCCACCACTACTACGACAACGTCCTGCCCTCGTCCGGCTTCCACGCCATGCCCGAGGAGTTCCTGCAGCTCTGGCATCTCCACAAGAGCGGCACGTTGAGGTTGCGCATCGGTTCTTGTGCTCCACATGACCGCGAGTAGTGCTCGCAATCCCTGCTAGCCCTGACCCTACAGTGGGAGCTAGACTGGTGGTTAAGGTGGTTAAGGTAGTGGACTGTGGACCAGAAGGTCCAGGGTTCAAATCTAACCTCAGCCAAGCTGCTACTGTTGCGTCCTTAACCAAGGCCCTTAACCCGTACTTGCTTGGATTGAAAGACTGCATCGGCTGTAATACACACGGGATAAGAGCATCTGCTTAACGACTAAATGTAAATGGTCGCGTCTTCTCGCTGTCACGTTCGACCCACTCAGGCAGACATCTTTTGTTTTCTTGAAGAAGTAGCGTGGGTGTTGAGATGAGGGCTCTGACCACACTGAAAGCAGCTGCAGGAAAAACCAGGGCTTTGTGCCAATTCACCACACAGCCATATCCAGAGAAGGGAAGGAGAACATTTACTGAGAAAGAACTCTTTTGGTGGAGAACACTGAACTGGAGCACTAGATGTGTTCTGATCTTCTTGATGTACAGCATTGCACTGTAAAATCTGAGGTCCTTTTTATTAAGGGAGAGCCAAACAAGTGGATGTGAAATGAATGTACTGTGAACGCACTGCTGTGGAGTTTCAATACGGCTTCATCTTTTTTGCTTCAAGCTCGCTGTCTGTGTTTGCACTCGTTTATGTTTGTGCACTAATTGGCAACCATCAGCCGCATTTCTCTTGTCTGCCGTCACCGCGCGGCTCTGCTGACCAGCCATCCAGAACACGTTAAAAAAAAAAGATCATTGTGCAATCAGATACAGGCCGGGGTGCCATTAACACCGAACCCTATAGTGACAAATATCAGACACAAGTACGTTTCCATGCACTTAATAATCTGTACATAATCTGAATTGATCAGTTCGCTCATTATTCAGTATTCATCTAAACAACATACTCCGGTCAGATTAAGTACGGTGGAACCTTGGTATGCTAGCTTAATTGGTTTCTGGAATTCAGAAGTCGGAATTCAATATCCTTATAAGAAGTCTGACAATTTCTGAATTTCTGACAATTCCATGACCCACAAGTTTAATTTATTATAAATGGAGGAGTTTAATGTACTGTGAATCCTCAGAATTTAAACTCTGTTGTTTCCAGAAGGCTTTTTGAACTCCTTTTTGTTTGTAATATGAATAGAATTTACGGTTTCAAGGTAATTTGCATATCGTATCGGTGCATTATCGCCACCTGCTGGACTGGATTATGGGCATCAGCTTTGGAAAATTGCACCATTGAGTGTTTTGTTGAGGATGCATTTGTTCGATATTTTGTTCGAAAATGGGGGGGAAAATCCAATTGGACTATTTGGTGTCCAAATTGTTTGAATTCCAAGGTTCCACTGTATCTATCGTAGTGTAGCCTACCTTAAACATGCTTAAAACACGACTGTTGATGATGGCTTTTCCTCACTACATTTCCTGTGACTCCCTACGTCAGGCACTGCCAAGTTCAATGCAGTCATTGAACGGTTTAGTGACTAAATCTGATTTTTTATCTGCAGTTGTCTGATTATTAAGTGCATGCAAACACGCACACTGTGTATATCAGCAATGGTCAATGCAGGCGTTGCAGAACCATTATCAATCATTAGCATTTATTCCTAACAGACTGTAAGTTAGGGCGGACACCTCATGGCTCCAGAAACAGGGGTTCAAATCCCGGCCTGGTTAATGCCTGTGGGGAGTTTGCATGTTCTTTGTGTGTCTATGTGCTGGCTTTTAAACACGCCTCTCTAAAGTGTCCCAGTGTGCGTATGTCTGTGTGCGTGTGCTGTCAGTCAAGCCCTGTCCCTCAGAGACCATGAATTGGATTAAGTATGGAAAGGGAGAAAGTGATACTGTGAGCGGCACAGGTAGACCCAGTCTAGGCGATTGTGGAAGCTAGAGCAGCTGTTGACAGTTTATGAACGCTGGAGAATTGTCTATTCTGAAGATCATTTGAAAGAACGAGACCTAATTATTAAAAATGGATAGGAGCAGGTTGAATGACAGGTTGAAGTCTGTTTGAAAGGTTTATCCAAATTCTGATTTGATCATGGCTTCTAAACAGCCAAAAACCACATGGAATCTGCCTTTTCTTATCGGATTCAAGCATCTTCAGTCTTTCTGAATTCAGTGTTTCAGTTTGTTGCTTTTCTTGTTGTAAGGCACTTGTTTTGCTGAGGCTTGCTGACTGTTTTTTTTTTTTTTGTGCTGGTACCTTGGCTGATTTAATTTCGTTGTAATTTCAGCTGGTTAAGTTTATCACGATTGTTATATTCTGCACAAAGTTTAGTTTGTTTACCGTTTAGTGCAGTTTGTTGCTTCATTTTGAACTTCAGTCATGCATTTCTACATCCACACGGTGCACATGCAGAGTAGTCTAACCTGGCTGCATGATGCACTAAATACATGAACTCTTAAAGCATTTGTTGACTGTTTTTTTGCAAGCTGAGCAACATACTCGATAATGTCAGCTCACACGTTGTTAAAACAAGGTATTATTAAGGTATCATTAAGGTATTATCATAGTCTATACATATTGCACACCCCTAATTCAAGTCACAGTTTTATGTGGTATCAAGTCCGATCAGAATCTGCTCTGAAAATTCCACTCAGTGAAGTCAGAGAAAGTTCAAGCATTCAACAGTTCGTGGATTGAATTGAACTGATTGTTTAATGTCACACCAGCATCTCTGACTGTATGAGACAGGAGCAAGGTTACATCAATAACATCAGTAACAGTACCTAATTAACCTAATTAATGCTTGTCTTTGGAATACTGAAGGAGTATGAAGTAACCAGTCTATACCCTATGGTTTGCATAAGGGGACAAAATGCAAACTCCACCCAGAAAGAGTCCGAGCTGAGGATCGACCTCTGGTGATGTAGGGTGATCGCTCTTAACGGCTTGCGCCATAGTGCCGCCCCTCAACGCTCATTGACGTCTGAGAATTAATGGATAATGGACATGGATAAAGCTCAGCGTGATTCAGTATGTCAGCCTGGAGGATTTAAGAGGCGCCGTGGCTTCTGTCCTTCTGTTGAGGAGCAGCCATTCAATTGAAATAACGTAATACATGGAAAGAAAATACTGCTTAACACATTAACAAGGGTTTGCAAGATGAGAGCAACAGTGCCAATACTAAATTATAAAGAATTAATTGCAACTGGAGCTATTTTCATGAAAATGTTCGAACTGGCTCCCACCAATAAGCCATGCTACTCGGTCACCATGGAAACCGCTCTGGGTATGGCAATGAAAGTGAACGTGGTCTGAACACACAGTTCAGTCAGTCTGGTCTAGTACACATTCAGAACCAGTCCTGAGAATTTCAGTGCACTCAGTGCTGCATATGCGTCTGCTATTTCGTGTCTGGTGCTGCAGTCTGTCTGATGTCAGCTTGTAGGGGTGTGTGATATTATAATTAGATGATGCTTTAGCAGTGTAAACCTTGAATGTGAAATATTCGAAAGTTATTCCTTTAGTTCTTCGCACTGGCACCGTTTTTTTTTTTTTCCCCGTGATGGAATTGGTGGCAGTGTTTGATACGTCTTGCCATCTGTTGCTTTTCTTCTTGAAAGGAACGTTTTTTGAAAAATAATTGCTCTAAGGTTTGCTGTTTTTACTGCTACCTTGTCTGGTTTAAGCCGTTTTTACAAAGCCAAACCACCTCCAATGATGTAGCCTGTGAGGCTTGTCTGTATTTCGTCTCCTGGCACACTTTGTTAATTTTTTTTTTTAATTTGGCCATGCGGTGTTAGGCAGAATTCTGGCTTGATTTGTGGCCCCGGCACGTTTCATGCACTATTCCGTCCTACCTGTCAACGTGATGTGGTGAATATTTAAGTATTTAGGTCAGTCAGTGACATAGACGATACCCCTCTTAATATCCCCTAAGGTTTTAGCATACATGAGCAAGAACTGCTTGGACAGAATTACATAAGTCTTTAGTATTATTTACATAGGATTTGGGGGGGGGGGGTTACAGGGTCCAGGCGAACATGTATTATGAGTGGAGTGCCAGTCAAAGTCAGATTTCTTTCTAGAGCTTATTACTGAGTAAGCTTAGGGCATCAGTGGCAAGGAAAAGGTCCCTAAATGTGATGAGGAACAAGTCTCATAAAGGGAAGCAAGCTTTTGGGCAGCCCATTGCAGGGCTGGGTAGAGGTTGGTATTGTCAGTTGTACCTGTGCAATGTTTGACCCATCAGGAATACAAGCTGTCTCTCAAACTCATTTGTTTGGCATGGTGGTCTGAGAGGGTAGTGGTCATGCCGGGCTAAACTGACAGGCATGATTGGGCTGTGTCTCAGGGAGATGGGGCTTGTCTAGGCCAGATGTGGAAGTCTGTGAGAGAGCGTGGGACTGGCATCCCATACAGGGTAAGCTTTTTCCTGCGTTTTGGACAGGCTCTGATTAGAGAACAGACAAAGTGGAGGTAAATGAGATGGATCATTTGAAGACCGCACGAAGTTGTATCAGGTGTAGCTCCCACTTGTTTGGCGTGAAAGGTCTGGTGTGCGGCCAGACGGCATCGTGAAATCCATTTATCGTCATCATATCACACATTGACATTCCTCGAGAGGTCGAGTGCCTTTTTATCACAAAAGGAACCTTGTTGAACACCAGCCGAACGCATCAGAACGTCTCGATTTTGCCTTCACGCTTGGATTTTCTTGCTGATTTATAGCTAGCAGGTCCATCAGGATACTGATGGAGGTTCAGGATGTCTGAGCTGGATATCTTACTGTATTATAGAGATGATGGGCATTGTGTTATTTGCACCCTTTTTTGTTATACTATTTATTATTGTGAATGAGTGAGACTGTAGCTTGTATTGCACCCTGCATGACTGTGGTATGTGTATTTGTTTTGCATATTGAATTAATGATCATGGTTTCATTCTTTCTGAACCATGCCAGGCTGTTTACCCGAAGCGTAACAGTGCTTAACTCAGGCGTTTTTTCCTATGTGATCCCCTTTCGTACACTGTAGGACTCGAGAGCTCTCAGTCGCTGACTGTTCGGACTACTGGTATGGTTACAGTGTTGTTGTTGTTATGTATGCCTTGCTCGAACAGATAATGAATGCCTGACTTTAATTTGGAGGAAAAGCTGAAACTGATCATATTAGAAGACCATCCCCAGTGGGTGAGAGCTTTGTTCCTTTGGGCATGTCATTCTGGAATATGTAATAGTGAGCAACATTTTGGACAATACTAAACAAGAGTCAAGGAAAATTACCAATATGAAAAAATAAAAGAATCCAGTTTCAATTCCTCTGCTTTGCTGCCGTTATTTTCTTTAGAATTTTGTACACGTTGAAGGTCTTCTCATGAGTTTTTGTTGTGTTAATACCAGTTTAATAAAATCCGATCCGAGACCCAGATAATTTCTATAGGTTTTCTCGAATCCCAGGAGCCGCTAGCAGAATTAAACATGGTTGCCTATTCCCTGCTTTTTTCCCTTGTTTTGGGCTTGTTTCAATAGACCAGGTACTTGTTTCTCTCACTGGATCTTGCAACCCACAAGAGAAACACAACATATCCGAAATGTCTACCAAACACAATTAGGGAGACTCTGAAACACAGCATATGCCCAAGAAAATATCCATTATTTGATATATTTTGCATTATTAAAGTTTGTTACATCCTTCCTTGAGATCACTGGCTGGTTGCAAGGTTGAAATCTGATTACTGCACTGGTGATGTAAACCATGAGCTTTCCCTTGATCCGATTACCTAAGTGCATGTAAACTTGCTGATCTTTGTCTATGGATTTTCTGCATTCTGAAGTGCATGTACATGCACTCGGTGATAGTAATGCATGTCAATGAGCATTTTGTTTTTGTTTTCCAATTTCAATTAATTGTTCAGCGAATTAAACGAAATATACGACACTTAAATAAAATAAAGCATTGTGTTAATGATTTTGCTCAACCGTAGGTTAATGGAAGTCTTGGTGGGCTATGCTATTATATATAAATTATATATTAAACTCCTCGGTTTACAATACATTCAACTTACGTTACGTGCTCACAGTGTGAGCATGGACAGGCTGGATGATGAGCATCATTTTAATAGCACTCTACTCATTAATTGCTTTCCATTTGAGAATTAGTTTCGATTGGAAGGAAACAAGTGGACTAAGAAGTACTGGACCGTTGCAAAATAACCAGAGAAACAAGGGGAGAAAACTGCCTGTACCCACAATGCAGACACCAGTGTTAAATACTTCTCAGTCAAAGTCAAATGGATTGCTATAGCGCGAGCGTAAATTCACCAAGAAATACGATACAGCAGTTATATATAGATAGTTTCAAATTCCTTAAATATGTTTGTGTGTGTGTGTGTGTGTGTTTGTGTATATGTGTGTGTATATGTGTGTGTGTATGTATGTGTGTATGGGTATGTGTGTGTGTGTGTATGTGTGTATATGTGTATGTGTCTGTGTGTGTGTATGTGTGTATTTGTGTATGTGTGTGTATGTGTGTGTCAGAGAAAGTGTGAGAGAGAGAGAGAGAGCAGAAGAATGTTGGGTAAAGACAGGCTGAATGAGTTTGCACTGCATGCAGCTTTACAGTGAGATAAGACTTTACCCATCTTAAATAGCAAAACAAATTGGAAAATCAGTATATATTAGTCAGTGTCGATGTTAAATGGGAAACACTGCAGTATCTTGGCAATACCTTTACACTACATATAGAATTGGTAAATACAATATATGGTGTAGAGGTGCCCAAAAGACACTTTTGACAGTACACTTAATGATAGCAATGCCTAACTGTTGCTCGAATCATGTTTTGTAAGCTGTTAGTTGCTCTGAATAAAGAAGTTATAGTTAATCTAATGTTCCTTTAAATGTCGTCCTGTACACACAGCATCATTGTCTGACCTCAGGATGCATGTTACATTTTCTTCTTTAAACCAAATTGATGAACTTTTAAAAAATGGCCCAGCATTCATTCAATAACTATAGTATTTCGTTCCCCTTCCATTAATGCATAAGGAAGAGAGAAAGAAACTAGAAATTGCCCTAGCAACAGATGGCTAGAGTCAGTAATTAACCCCTACGTCATGCTTAGAATGACTGAGTGTAGGTGGGTGTCTCTACCAAACTGACTGTTTATAAGAATGGCTATATATAAAGCTCTGGAGAGTGAATGTTGGCTTTTTGTGCCCACGTTCTGTGCCCACGTTCAACATGCTGGGTATGTGGGTGGTGGCTGAGCACAGGCTTTTGAAATGGCATATCAGATTTTATGTCTCCGTTTTTTTCTTATACATGATATGAATAGGCAGTGCTTATTGAACGTGCATTAGTGCATTTCCAGCTCATATTAATTTCGGTCAAGGACAGCGCCGAGGACAGTATTTATGGAAGAAGGCCATTTTACAATCAGTTTCACAATTGCATTAAATGTCCTCGGTATCTACACCTACAATCAGAAATATTCGTCACTGGAAAGAAAATAAGGATTTATAAATCTGGATCTGACTTCAAATGAAATGTTCACCAATTGAATGATATAACAATGAAACAAAAATAAATGATGTAGTATTTTAGAGCGGCAGGATGTTCAGTTAGCATGTCATAATTATTCAACCCCTACATAATATTGCTGATTTAAAAACGTACTGCTATCAAAAACAGCCCTTAATTTGCTTCAGCTGTCATGTGTTTACACAACCAAAGCTGGGACAGTATGGATACATACATGTTTCTTATGTTTCCCATGATTCATTTCATGTTTTTCAGGTCTTCGTTTCATTTCTTAATGCTCAAATTTCATATTTTAGCCCTCAAAACATTCCAAAAATGTTTGGACAGGGGCTATTTAGAGTTTGTAAATCATTTAAAAAAAGAAATACTGATGTGAGCAGACAAAACATGAAATATCTCAGGTTCGCATTAAAATAAAAGTCAAAGGAAATACTGTGTTTTTATATACATATACAATTAAGGTATACCTTTTAAGGTAGGGATTGACTGCATGTGCATATCAGAAATGCTCACATTTATTTACATTTAGCAGTCACCCTTATCCAGAGCGACTTACACCTGATGCAGTTTTACAGTCCAAGCAATGGTGGGTTAAGGACCTTGCTTACTGACCCAACTGTTGCAGCTTGGCAGAGGTGGGATTTGAACCCTGGACCATCAGAGTCCAGTACCTTAACCACTAGGCTACCACAGTCCACGCTCCCAGATTGTGTTCTGTGAGTTAACACTGTCTCGCTGAGCTGGGTGCTACACACCCACGTCATCAGTCAGCAGCCTTTAGCACTCCAGGTCTGACATAACCAGACATCAGCTGTGGGTTGTGTAGCGCACGTGGCACTTTCCTGTCTGTCACCATGCTTGTGAGATATTTAAACACTGTTTACCTGTAGTGTGAGCTTTAGCGACTTAATTGACTTTTTAAACCTTAATCCGAGTTCCATCCTGTCAAGCCTATCAGGGTGTGGTTTACACAAACGACACCTACACTGTCCAACGTAATACATTAACAGAACAAGCTCTAGAAGCATGATGTACAACTTATCCATTTGAGCTTTCGAAATACTAACACAAACTACTTATTATTTGAAGTTAAATGATTTAACTGAAAGCACAGGGTACATGACCGGAGTCATCCCTAGACGGGGCACAAGCCTATCCCAGTGCACATGCACACACATTCACCAGAGAGAACCTGGAGGACATGGGGACGAGCATGCACAGGAATGTCTAAGTCAAATGTATTCATAAACTGTGTTTTTAACAATACAGCATAAACACACACAGCCCTAACTGAATGAAAGTGGAAAGGTAAAATTTCATAAATGTGACCAATAAGGAACCTTTCGAGGCCCACGGTACCCCAAAATATAAGCCAACCTCCCCTAGAAAATAACCCAACCTCAATGGGCAGCCTAGATTTTCTGTGCAAGCCATATACTAAATAATCTTTCGAATAAATGTGTCATAGTTGTTCAAATACACAGAAGCTAAAAAGAACAATTAAAGTACAGAATATAATAAAATAAAGAAACTATAGATTACAGAAGGCTGGAGAATACAGTATTATGGAGAATAGAATAAAATAGAAGAATATAACAACATAGAATTGAATGACTGTGGTAGCCTAGCGGTTAAGTTACTGGACTCTGGACCAGAAGGTCCAGGCTTCAAATCCCACCTCTGCCAAGTTGCCACAGTTGGGTCCTTGAGCAAGACCCTTAACCCACAAATTGCTTGGATTGT
>JAUZST010007042.1:0-14443 GCA_034779995.1 Parotocinclus haroldoi | reverse complement strand
TGTGTGTGTGTGTGTGTGTGTGTGTGTGTGTGTGTGTGTGTGTGTGTGTGTGTGTGTGTGTGTGTGTGTACGTACTTCGCACTAGGCAGAGGTTTGGTTGTGGCTCAGATGTGGCTGTTTTGCACTCTTGACAGGAAAAACAGCGACTTAATTGAAAAATCGTGTTCTCTTTTCTGCTCTTGCAAACAGAATGCCTCAGCAGACGTCCCAGTCCTCCTCCTCTCTTGCGGCCAACAAAGCGTTACCATAGCACCACCTCAACATTAGCCGTGTTACACTGGAAACAGTTCAGCATGAACACCAAGGTGGAGGCCCATCTCAGAGTGCCGTGTTCTACCCTCACACTGCATTCTGGTTTAGGAATGGACTGGAGAGACACATTCTGGAAACACAGCTATGCATGTAACCAACAGAAGCTTACAAAAGGAAGAGACTAAAGATTCACAAGACCAAATTTACTGTTAAATATCCATTCATAACGCACACATGCCTTCACATTATCATGTCTATGAGGGCCAATTCAAATATTTACCATTTTACCAGTCCTCAAATAGTCAAATCTGACATTTCTTATAAAATACTCTTATCAAGCAGCTAAAAATTAGCGCTTAAGCGCGAAAGGACAAACAGCTGATGATTGGTAAAACAGCGAAAAAGTGCATTGATTGACAGAAAAAGTTTATGTTGCTTAACACCACTTCTGAGGCTAGTTTTATTCATGGCATCCTCAGACACAAGCACCTCTAACTTCACAGTTTTCTTAATGGGGAGTTGTTCTAAATGTGTTAGGACATTGCTAGGCAGTCATATGAACAACACAGAAGATCAGCCAAATGAAAGAGAGACTCAACGAATTAATGGTAATCATTTCATATGAATATCCATAAATCTATATTTTTATTTATATATTGCACACAAAAATTACAGAATGAAACGCACACACAAACGGCAGACTTTCCTTCATAATCTCCATCTCCCACCTCGGCTCATAGATCTGCAGTGTTGATTGGATGGTAAAGTGACCAGCTATTTACGGCCCCAACACGAGTTAAAAGACAGATTTTAATTTTGTTTTTTAATTTTTTTTTTAGAATTTTAAGACCTCGTTCATTAAAAGCAAACAGACGCTGATCGGGTGGTTACTTAATAGCGCAAACCTGTACAAAGATTTTGTTGAATTGCCAGCTGTTTTCTGTCTATTCAACAGCCAAGTCTCAGGGCTCAGGAATGTTCCATTGTTAAATGAATGGTTGGCAGTTCCGTCATTAGTCTGCCACCAAATTGGATACATTTCTCTCTCAAACGGACTTTAAGCTCACTTCACTGTGCTAATGTTTTGCACTATTGTTCAGACTTAAGCCTGGTAATTAAATAGGAATTGTACTAGATCTCAAAATAACCATGTCAATTTAAGAGGATCGCTTGGTTAAAGCATGTGTGGAAGGGGTTAAAGTTATGAGCTAGAAAAAGCAATTTTGTGAAACCAGCTTGCTTACAGACCGTGAATATCTAAAATGTTTGCATACATGCGACGGTTTGAATTGTGACCGAGTGCAACATTCCATATCAGAAAAAGTAGCCCCTACTTAAAGGCTAAAGTCTTTTTGTACCTGCTTGCACAACGAATAAGCAATAAGGTTATAGCCCAGTGCAATTAAACAAAAAAATCATTTAACTTCTCCCTTTATAGCATCGATCAGCTAGCAAGTTTTCTACATGACATAAGGGCTCAATGCTGCATGTGGAGACAAATACGCCAATCAATATTACATTTTGCTAGGGAGTGAATATGACGGTCTTGCAGTTATGTGCACACAATTAATGAAGTAATAATAACCTCAGAAGGCTGCAAAACAAGCAGCGATAAGTGCTTTCTAAAGCTTGACTGAAACAGGGATCGCAGTGATCACCACATCTGTGAACCCTCTGCTTGCGCCGCGAGTCATGTGCATGTCTATGGTGTCCTCTTAGACAGATCTCAATGTCTTGTTAGTTTCGGGGTGAAAGGTGCCAAAAATCCAGATAATGGAACAAAAAGAAGCTAGAGAATGACAACCACATTGTCCAAAGTAAAAAGAAACACTTTTACTAAAATCCTCAGAAAATATGGATTGCTAAATATTGTTTTGATGATACTAACAACAACAACAAATATAAAGAAATACAAAAATGCACTACTAAGATTTACTATGACCTGCTGCAATTTACTCATCATGCATGCTGCCTCCCTGTTGAGGGAAAACCTTGAAACGACGAAATTCATTTCAAGAAAAGGTTTAAATGATGTACATAAAACTAACATTCCTGCATACTCAATCTTTCGGCAGATCAGGACAAATGTGCTCAAGCATGATTTTCATGATTCAGACAAGACCGACGAGCATAGAGAGAGTACGCCCTTACACTGGCCTTCTCCTTACTTACTAGGCCAAATGCGTGAAAACAGCACCAGCACTGTGAAATCCAGACCTCTGACTCGACAGGTGAAGCCCAGGATCGGGATCACCATCATTTTTAATGTTGCTTAATTGTTAGCACAGCAATTTTCTCCAATACAAAGGTGCAATTAAGCTGTTTATTTAATTGTAGTTATATTCTTAAAGAAAACACCGTTACAACATAAAATAGGAATGGTGAAAATCCATGAAAATAAATGTGAAAAATACTATGGTTTTGGTAGAGAAAAATACAATGGAAAAAAATTTAACTGCCTGTAGCATGAATTTCAGATGAGAAACTTAACTTTCTTTTTGACATCTTTAGGGGAACCAGTTGCAGACAAGGCTTTGCATGCCAGAATACACACATGCACATACCAAAATCAACAAATCAGTCTACATGATGGAGAGAATGCAAAAACAGGAACACAGGCTATTAAACCATACCACACATTGAGATACAGGTCTCACAGGCCTCTAGATGACTTCTTGACCAAGGCCCCAATCCATCTGCTCCCCAACCCTGTCCACCACCCATCCCTGGGCCTCTACTGATGATGTAAGCTTATGCAACAGGTTCAGCTGTAATTCAGGCGTGGGGAGGGTGCAATGGAACTGCAGAACAATGGGTTGTGGTAGAGAAAATAGAGCAACACATCACAACAACGCTACAAATCAGAGATTTGGTTTCCTGCTCTTCTAAAGTGGTGTAAGTAGGAGTGGGAATAGTACAGAAATGGATAGTTTTGGTTTTTGTCTTCATGTCCAAACCCCAATTTTTCTTAATTCACAGTGGGAAGGCTTCAGGACCAGTGGCTACAGAACAAGCCATGGATGGGACAGCAGTCCATCATAAGTCTGGTAAGGGGTTGCTGTTGCAGTGTTGGGGAATAATTACCCAGATGGCTTCCCCCTGTTCACACATGTCATGTCAGAACCGATGGCTATAGTAATCACAGGCACAAGGTTATAACTGCACTAATCAAATGAACACTAAGGCACTTTAGAGAGACATATTAACAATGCACACGTCTTGGAATTAGGACTCTAAACTCCAAGTACCCAGAGCAAACCACATGGACCCAAGGAGTACAGTCGAATCCGGTTAATTGGACTACCGGTAAATAGTACCAGACGCTTATTTGGACTGAATCCTAAAGTACCGAAACAAATCATATTATATAAGTGTAATGTTATTCGCTTATTCGGACCAAAATTCCATTTAATCGGACCAAAGAACATGAGAGTGAATAAGAAAAATAAGCCACAAGTCGCCACTTAAAGCGGATGCAAAGCGGGTCAGTGAGATATGGGAGGATTTTGGGATCCCCAGGAGAATGTATGCTTTTATCAAAGGTCAAGAAATCCGAAAAGTTGTGTTGACAAGAGCAAAACCAGCAGGAGGTGACCACACCCACCACTTTCTTGATTTTCTTGTTGTGATTTTGTTCAGGTGCAGTCCGTCAAGAGAAGGTGTCAGATCACACTGGATAAGTTCTTCAAACGTTGACTGGAATTTAGAAACTTGTTTTTTACAGTATTATGCTTCTCATGCTGAGTATCTATATATTGTGTTGTTGATCGTTTCGAAAAACTTGTTTGCAAATTTATTTTTTAGTGAGCAAAGTTGGTAAACAACAGTAGTTCTTGTTTTTATGTTCGCTATATGTGTATATCGTACATTAAAGGTTTAATAAACAATTAATATGTTACATATATTATAGCACGTCCCATCTTGTAACATAGGGCATGTTCGTTTAATCGGACCAGCCGGTTATTAGGATCAAAACCGTCACGTCCCGATGTGGTCCGATTAACCGGATTCGACTGTACATGCAAACTCCACACAGATACAATCAAGCATTTCCACATGTGACAGCAGGACCAACTGGACTCAAACCTGATTCCTGAGATAACAGCCTGACTGATTAGGATTTATATATTATTAGAAATAGCTTATTGCAGCCACTGCAGGAAATAAACACATTTTACCCATATAAAGTGTTTTGTATAGGTCTCTGAGGTGTTCATTAAAATTTGCAAACATAAGACAATAAAGATTGCTCAGCATCTGCTCAATGTAAACTTTGGGAGCTAGTTTCCTTAAACTTCCTTAAACTGTTAATACACATGACTCAGTCAGTCAATCAGATCCTAGAGCCAGAACTATCTATTTTTATGAATTAGTGGGCTGTGGTAGCCTAGCGGTTAAGGTCCTGGACTATGGACCAGAAGGTCCAAGGTTCAAATCCCACCTCTGCCAAGCTGCCACAGTTGGATCCTTGAGCAAGACCCTTAACCCACAACTGCTTAAAAAAATGTAAGACTGTACACTCCCACAGTACCAGCACTGCAATCAAGATAAGTCAGAGTTCTATCATTTCTATAGCGGTTTTTTTACACAATGGAGCACTGTCTCAAGCAGCTATTAAGTACTATATATTCAAGGGGCAAACACACAATGAGCAAGCCTAGGGTGACAGTGGAAAGGAAAAACTCTCTAAATGTTATAAGGAAGAAACCTTGGGAGGACCAAGACCAAAAAAGGGGCCCATCGTCCTTTGGTGGCCTAGATGTTTAAGGTATGAACAAATACGAATTTATCTAATCAAGTAAGTTTGTAGTACTAGTTCAAAGAACAGGAACTAAGTAAAAAATAAGATAAATAAAACATTAAGAAAAATGCATATCAGCATTAGTTCATCCAATACAGTGTCACGTTGGGATCTTAAACCTCAGAGGGAAAGTCCTTGGCTGAACAAGTACACAGAAAGAATTAGAGTTACTGCCCTCTGGCACGGCCTGGGCATGGTGGGATTGGTTACTGGTGATGGAAACAACTTGAGTGGAGCTGAACCAGGGGCACATCTTGGTGTGCGCGGCTGGAGCCGGTACTGACGGTGTGTGTTGTGCAGATATGGGTGGATCAGGCACAGCAGTGCCGCTGGAGTTTGCGTTCTTGATTATACAGCAATAGAATGAACATCAGAGGGCGCAGTCACACTCACAGATGTACCGTTTTCAGCGAGAATGCGTCCACGTTCTTTCTGTCCACTAGTGACACCGAGGTCTTTACAAACACCAGGGGACTCGAGACTCTTTTTATAAACATGAAAAGTACACATCATTTGAAATTGTTTTTCTTCTTAAGATAGAGTAAAGCTACAGTAGAACATTTACAATATTTGTGTAACGTTACACCAGAAAAAAAACCCCCAAATCAATCATCTTGTGGAGTCAGTACCGTAAATCGAAGCGCGAGTGTATCATTACACCCATATGAAAGACGTCTGTGTAGCGCTGCTCTCACACACAGCTGATTCAAAAAGGTGCGTGACAAACTGAGCACGATAACATGGTGTCAGCATGAACGGAAGAGGGACGCAAAAACATATTTACTTAACAAACGTGATATGAGATCATTTATATTTTAAGACAGTAATCTTAAATATTTACTGCAGGGAATGTAAGTTTTGTTTGTTTGAAAAAAAAAACATAAAAAATACAAAAAGAAACATTTTTATTGCTTCCCACTTCCGAAATAAAAGCACCAACTGTGAGAATAGCAAATCATGAACAAAGCATCGTGAATCGACTAGTGAGCGGAGTGTATGTTGGAGAACTAAATGGATGGATGCAAGAATAAGTCAGAAGCATCGATTGGAGACTTGAAGGAAAAGTAAGACTGACAGCTGAATGGACAGACCTACAGGTTTCACAGATAAATGAAGAGATTAGATGATCAGGTTAGAGGACTGACAGGTGGATGGATGGATGTACACATAACAGAATAGATTAAATTAAACGGATGGATGGGTGTAAATATAGGCGTATTCACTTTAATCACTGCACGATTAAAACAACTATAAACTACTGAATCTGGGAAACAGTCAATCTTTATTTATGATCACACAGCAGATACATGTAAAATTAATTTAAAAGAAAGAAATAAAAGGGACAGAGCTGGGCGATGATTAAAAATAAATCCTCATCAATACTGTGAAAGCTGTTGTTTAGAAAAAAACAAGAAGGAGTCAGCCTTACAGATTCTGTACAAGAAGACAGATTTGTTTACGTACTCAGTGTGCTACAGCATTAGGATGCAGGGGTTTGACCCGAGCCAGACGGGACAGTCCTAACCGCAGCCCGAGTCCTGGAGACTTTAGCGGGGGACTCTGACATGAGCTACCACTCCTTCCTACCACACCTGATGGCAGTGAGAACAGAGAACAAAATACTCAGTGTTTGGGTTTCCACATTAAACCAGAGTGGGTTTTACAGCATAAGCGTAAGGAACACGGTGTTACCCTAGACCATCATGTTTAATCATCATAGTAGAACGCAGAAGTAAAGCACTGCTCTGTTGGTTTATTTTGCACATTTATTTACTGTCGTCCTTAAAGGTGTAGCCTATGGAAGCACTGAAGCTGGAACTGTAATCTAGAGAAGGTGTAGGTCGGTTATTTTAAACATGATTTGACCTTTTTCTTTGGGGTTGTCAATCAGCATTCTATCTTCCTTAACTATAGAAAATACTAGATTACTTTTAATGACTAGTCGATTAGTATGGAAGCAAATCTGTCTCATCAGACTTTTCATTTTTAAAGCCTTTGAATTTATTTCATTGAATTTATTTGCATCCGTACTGTGCATCTGAATATTTTTTCACATTGAAATTTTGTTTCTGAATTTTTTTAACCTGCAACACTTCGTTGAAAATACAACCAACAACAAAAAACATCCTCGAAAAAATTCCCCAAAAGTTCATCAGAAACTTTAATCAAGGCGATTAAAGTAATTAATATCACTCTGGAATATTATCCTCCTATTCATTTACTGTGATGCTCGTACCATGTTGCCAGTTGTTTTTAAAATGGTAAAAATGTTTTTAAAAAAAAACTGCGAATAAGTAGCCAACTTTAGCCTTGTCACCAGAGCGACCGCCAATTGCTACGATGAGAGACAAATCCATTGGTATCGCAGATGTTTTTTTTAAGGATTCATTTTTTTGGTAGGATGATTTTTTTATTTTATTTTGAATTTTCAATGAAGCATTAGGAGGTAAAAAAAAAAAAAATCATATACAAAATTGCAACGTGAAAAAGTATTCAGATGCACAATACGGATGCAAAAAAAAAAATAATTACAAATCAATGAAATAAATTCAAAGGCTTTAAAAATTCAAAGTCTTATGAGACAGATTTGCTTCCCTAGATTAGTAAACATTACTAGTCGTGCACCCCCTAACTGGAAGCATTACAGCACAACATGTACAGAAAAATAAACAGCAGTGTGATGCAGCATTATTTCTGTGGGAGAAATTTTGTTCTTTTTTTAAACTGAAGCTGGACACAAATCATGTATCATGACTTTAGCTGAAACACAAAGCTTTTAAGCAGCACTGATCGATTCTGGATAGGGGTGGGCGATATGGCCCTAAAATACTATCACGATATTTTAGGGTACTTTTGCGATAACGATTATATATGAGCCATACCTGACCTCGCTGTATTTTTGACTCTCCTCGTACTCAGCTACGTGCTCCTGCTCGAGGTGGTGAAACGGATTCGATTTGTTGTTACAGATCTTTTGTGTAGTTTACGTATCACTGTAGTTGGTTGTAAATCTGATATTTTGTACCAAAACCACCTCCGCACTACCTAAGCCGATCCTCTTTATGGGATAAACTCCACCTCCACAGAATCACTTTCTGCCATATCTGTTACTCCTCCTGAGTCTCGTGATGGAAGTTCTCTATACAAATGTGTAAATCCATTACGTTATTACCTAAAGACGTCGGAATATCACGATATGAACGCTTTATATGGTCTAAAAGATTATACCGGTATTATCGGGAACGATACGATATGGGACACCCCTAATGGTCGTATGAAAAAAATCTTGTGAGATTGTCACTTCTTTAGGATCTGGCAACCAACATGTTAAAGTGAACATTCTAGGGACTGTTTAGATTTTCCAAATGCAAGTACATACATCTGTGTAGCTGACATTAGTCTGTAAAAGCAATGCATATACACAGATGGGCACCGCAGACTGAAGAGTTCTCACAGAACGAACAACATTATGACATTACAAGCGTGTGGGATTTATTACAGTGTGATGTGCTGAATATAGGAGAAATGGGCCGGTAAAAAGAGCTCTGGGACTTATAAATTGCACTTTGTTACATTCAGATGATAGAAGAGCACAGAAGAGCTACTGTAGTACAAGTCACAGAAATATTTACCTCTGTCCACCTTTAAACAAGCCCAGAATGGGTACGCGAGTGTCAGGTCTGGACCTGGACATTCATTTGATGAGTGCATTTACATTTATAGAGCGACTTACAATTCATACAGTCTTACAATCCAAGCAGCTGTGGGTTAAGGGCCTTGCTCAGGGACCCAACTGTGGCAGAGGTGGGATCTGAACCCTGGACCTTCTGGTCCATAATCCAGTACTTTAACCACTAGGCCACCACAGTACGATTGTCCTATGTGTCAATACCAACCCTGGTGGTTTGGGCTTATCTATATAAACAAATAAATTTTATGTTTTTATATTAAAGCCAAGTATTCCAATGACAATTTTAGACCGAAGAACAAATACAGATTTGTTTCTATACAATGTTGATAAATGCTAAAGTTTTGAAGGCAGAATAAAAGCATCTTATTGCACTTTTGTGTGTACAGCTTTAACTTATTTGTACCTGCTTCTACTAGGAATGAAAACAGCTTTTTCCTATGTTTGTGCGTGTTTGAATTTGTCTTGTTGTTTTCTTAAAGCCTTCGTAAGGCTGAGAGGACAATCAGCAGTCTTGGTTAGTCACTGCTGCATTCCCTCCCGCATGTGAGCATGAACCAAATCTGATCTGCATCTGTCTATATGGCTACACTCGCACAGCAAGCAGGCCAGATTCGTTATCATATGTTGACTAGCATATCTTTGGGGCTGTGTGAATGGATAAAACACACCGAATCTGACATTTTTTTGGTTCCGACCTGGGCCACACAGATGTGGTACCGAAATCCGATACACGGCAGTGAGAATGATGAGCCAGATCGGAAGTCACGCAGCTTTTATGTCATTCCAACTCGACTCGCGTGCTTAGGAGAAGGAAGAATGGACAACGGCGGCGAGGGAGGTTTTCAGTGGCGGGACAGAGAAGTAACGGACCTAATAAATATTTGGGGTGATGTCTCTGTGCAAACCACTTTTTCAAAGGGCACGTCTGACAGCCGCTCCACGATGAGGAACATTTCTGCAATAGAAAGGTCTGAACGTGGCCACAAGGGGACGGATTAACAAAGAACTGCCTTGTACTGTTGAGTCCAATTTGATTGTTGACCTCAGGTCACCTGAAGCATTTAGGAACATGAATTGCTCAGACGTTTGCCATTAAAAAGAAGTGTGAGGAGCCTATATAAATCAGAAAATCAGATTTGGGGCATTGGTCCTGCTATGTGATGTAGCCTATGTACAGTCGCACCCATGTCGCTAATTTACCTGACAGGAATTTGACCAGACTTACACAGTGCATACACAGGACGATTTGCCAGAGGCACGAGACTCCACTACTCCTCCATCAGTAGACACCAGTGACTTATTTGTACTCCTTGACAAAAAAAAAATCCAACGAAACTTTACATGTATGAATAGAATGATGACTTACGTTATGCTCTAAAAACATTGGAACAGTGAGGCCACATTTGGGTGTGACATTAAAAGATGGATATGAGACAAAAGATCAACGTTTCCGCTGTTATTTACATCTGGATCTGATACACAGTTCAAAAGATAACAACTTTTGCCTGAACCCTCCTACAGATAAAATTAAAATAAAACAGATTCATATTTTGTTACGAATCCTTTGCTTGCAGAACTACATTAAGCCCGTGACTCTCATCGCTACGCTTTTGCATTCTTCTTTCGTGACGTTTTTCCAAGGTTTCACTGCAGTCTCTTTCAGTTGGTGTTTGTTTTGGGGGTTACTCCCTTTAGTATCTTGTTTAGCAGGTATGTTGCATGCTCTATAGGGGTTACGTGTGGCGATTGACCAAGTCAGTCCAAAACCTTCCACCTCTTGCCCCTGATTAACTCCTTTGTACTTTTGCCAGTGTGTTTAGGGTCGTTATCTTTCTGCATAATGAAGAATCTCCCAATACGTTCGGTTGGATCGTTCTTCCATTGACCAAAATGTTTCGGTAGCTTTGTGTGTGAATTCTACTGCTGGCATCATGTGTGACATCATCAATGAAGATTAATGACCCTGTCCCAGAAGAAGCTATGCAAGCCAACATGATCACATTACCTCCATTGTGTTTCACAGATGAGCTTGTATGTTTGAGGTCATGAGCACATCCTTTCTTTCTCCAAACTTTGGCCTTTCCATAACATTGCTAAGGGTAAATATATCGGTCCATAAATATGTGTCTAATAATTTTTTTAAGCCTGCCTCTGTACTTTTTGGAAAATGCCAGCCTGGTTTTCCTATTGTTCTTTGTGCATCTTCTGGTGAAGCCTCTGTGTTTTTGTTCATGAAGTCTCCAGCGAAGAGTAGGTTTTGATTCCTTCACTCCCTCCATTTGGGGGCTGTTGCTCTTGTCACTAACAGTTGTTTTAGGGTTTTTCTTTATAGCACACACAATGTTTCTGTCGTCAACTGTTTTCATTGGTCTACCTGTCTGAAATCTGAATTAGTTTGTACAACAGAGGTGAAGGACTTTCCAAATGGTTGTAATGGCTATGGCTATTTGTGCATTGCCTCTAATTGGTTTTCCATCTTCTCTCAGCTTCACAATTGCTTTTTCCACCCACAGACAGCTCTCTGGTTTTCAGGTTAGTTACTCTTCTAACTATAAATACCCAGGCCAAATCTAAAACTGAAACTGAGCATATACATTCAGCACTATTTATTTTTTGGGGTAATAAGTATAACGATTGAACTACAAAACACACCTCACAGTAACACGTTATAATGCTTTTGCTCATAAGAACAATGGGTGGGTTCAGACAAAAGGTGCTACCTTCTGAACTGTATATCAGATATAGATTTAAATACATGGAAATAAAAGCAGAAATACTGTTTTTTTTTTAAATCTCATATTCATCTTTTAATGTCAAACCCAAATGTGTGCACTTTACTATGGGAGCTGACCCCCACACCTCCTGGCAGCTAGGTCAGAACGGCCTAGATTGGCGGGCAATCAATTAATCAAAATGACCATCCTGCTTCTCTCAGTTTAATTATGACCTCCTTCTCAAAGTCTGTCAATTGGGCAAAAGGTGAGTCATAGTAATATCTACCAGTTATGATCTCACCAGGAGGTAAACTACTAAACAAGACAGCCTCTTGAGGGCCTTTTTATAGGGCAGCATGATAAGCACTTTTACCCTCTCTTGTGGTAAGACCCAGTGTCTAATCAGAGCACACTTGTTATCATTTAAATATCTGCCTGAGAGAGATTTGCAGCAATCTGACATTTGATCAGAGTGGCTTATTTAGTTATGCATTTCTGTCATTGAGTGCAATCGAGACTCGACTTGGACCCGCATGGCAGACGAACAACAAGACTTGAACAGTAGAGACTTGACTTGGACTTGTAGTCTAGTTTCTTAAGGCTGGACTCTGACTCACGAACATCTCTGGTCACCATGCCAAGTGTTAGAGTTCCATTGTTATGGCATGAAATTTCCATGTTTGTAGACCTCAACCCCAAGCCATATTGTGGTCGTGTGTGTGTGTGTGTGTGTGTGTGTGTGTGTGTGTGTGTGTTAGATCTCTTGGATCACGTCAGTGAAATCCTTCATGGTATTAACTGTGTCTGACCTCAGTTCTGTTCTCTGTTACAGTATGTGGACGGTATGGGCGAGAGCAGCAGTATGGTATAACTGACACTGTGCTTTTCTTATTTATGATGGATCTCTGGAAACTATTTTCAACTCTGTTACAGAAGCCATGCGAATGGGATTTTTTTTTGTACTTCCACAAAACCAGCTGTACTATGTGGGAACGAAAAGAGGCTCTGCATCAAGCCTGATATTGCTGTTATCCCAAAACATCCAAAACTTCACTGTGTCGCAGTGGATGAAGTGATCATTGTTTTTGACCGGTTTCTGATCTATTTATGGCACTTGTATCAGAAATACTCATTATTTAAATATTTTATACCAGATGAGCTACGATATAGTAACAATTCTCTTTGTAAATACATTACATTATTCAATTTGACGACATCCAAACACAAGAAATAAGTAATATATGAAATGTGGACTCGATATAACCCAGTGTTTGGTTTAGACTGGTATTTATATGCCGATGAAATGAGGTATTTTGTTCTGTTTTGTTTATGAGTTAGGGTTTATCAACAATACTTTTTTTTTTTTTTTTATATATATATACCCTTTCTACCTTGTAAATGCCAAATGGATTCAGGCTTCAAAACCTGTTTATGTGATTTTTAATATTTGTTAATTCTTGGCAATCATATTGAATAATGTTTTTAACTGCTGAAAACCGAAGTACATGTATGTGCTGTTTAAGGACCGCATTACGTTCGGTGAAACGGGTCGCTGACCGAAATGGACGTTGATCAGAAATGACCAGAGTGACATAGTCTGTTAGTGCTACTGTAATGTAAACATCAAATGTATTTGCTAAACCTTTTATAATTTAAGGAATTTCCCAGTAATTATAATAAAAATACAAAGTAAAGCACTTTTATGACCCTGTGTAGGGGAAAGCCATAACACTTGGACCTGATACTTATGTTTGACGGAGAGTAAATTAGTTAGTTTATATAGTTCTAGGTGAGAAAGTATATGGGGGAATATATTGGAGGGGCAGACATAAGTTCTAAAAGGAGTACTACTTACAATAGGACAGGTACATACACTTACAAACTCTGTTTAGACCTTGTTACAAATAGATACCGGAAAATCATTCACACAAACACGAGCAAGTCTAAAGAAAAGTCATAAACACATAAACCGAGTTAAAGCAGTCTGTGGTACAAATACAAACAAGCAAGCGCATGACTGGTGAGATTCTTATTTTTACACACACATGACAAACTCCTGCTCTTAAAACTCTTGAGGTGACCAGCTTAACAACATTGTAACGCTGCCTTGAGACAATGCACCATTGTAAAAAGCGCTTTATAAATCAATTTGACTTTGACCAGCTGTTTATGATCACGGCATCCAGAAGTTAAAGACAGATTTGTATTTCCTTCGATAATTTGTTTTAATTGTAAGGATCTCAGTTGTAAAAAGTGAACCAACATTGATCGGATGGGCAATTAAACGGTGCATACAAGTACTGAAACCTTTTGATCTTCTAAATGTATTGCACAGAACTCATTTTTGCTTCATTTCTTCACTATTTTATATGCTATTGACTTGAGCCATTAAAACACTATATTTTAAAATGATGTTTACATCACATATATAGTTAACTTTATTTATACTTACTACTATATTTGCTGCATGCGTGTGTGCGCGTGTGTGTGTGTGAGTGAGAGAATGAGAGAGAAGATGCCTTCCATGTGAGCAGTAGTTTGAATAACTGTTTAAAGGGATGTTTGAATACAGTGGGTATGGAAAGTATTCAGACCTCTTTGAATGTTTCATTCGTTTCAATGCAGCCATTTGCTAAAACGAAAAAAAAAAAAAATCATTTTATTTCTCATTAATGTGCACTCAGCATCCCATCTTGACAGAAAAAAACTCTCTGTAAATTGATCAAAAAAGAAAAACTGAAATATTACGTGGTCATAAGTATTCAGACCCTTTGCTGTGACACTCATTTTTAACTCGCAAGGTGTCCATTTCTTTTTATTCTTCTTGAGATGGTTCTTCTCCTTCATTGGAGTCCAGCTGTGATTAATTGAACTGTTTGGACTTGATTAGGAAAAGCACACACCTGTATATATAAAACCTCACAGCTCACAGTGCATGTTAATGTAAATGAGAATCATGAGGTGGAAGGAACTGCCCAAAGAGCT
>JAUZST010007041.1:0-14444 GCA_034779995.1 Parotocinclus haroldoi | reverse complement strand
CTCTCTCTCTCTCTCTCACACACACACACACACACACACACACACACACACACACACACACACACACACACACATAAAATGTTTTTTTGAATATGGATGAAATACGCTGGTGCACACGGGCGCGAGCGGCTCGTTTTGCTGGGGAATCTCATTAGCATCGTAATAGCTTGCAGCCTCATTTGCATATTGCCAAGAGTGATTTTTTTTTTCCAAAAGAGAGAAGAGCGAGGAAATGAGAGACAGAGAGAGAGAGAGAGAGAGAGAGAGAGAGAGAGGAAAACTTTGAAAAAGCAGATTTTATTTCATTATTTAAGTTAAACAAATTCTAATTGAAAGGTGCCTTTCAATTATATTCTGCTGATCACATTAACACTTGTTGAAACACCAAATCAGTCCTGCAGCACAACAGCACACAGTTAGGTTTTATTAAAACAAGGAAATACAAAAAAATATTCACTGTTTCATGCAAGTAAAAAAAAAAATACAGAGAGATTTTTTTTTTACAATGTTTGAGAAGGAAATAATTATTAATCACAAGTTTTACTCAGGTCCACATTTCAAACTGACTGAAAACAAGTTCTGTAAGACTTTCTTTCATTCTTTCATTCATTCATTCATTCATTCACTCATTTGTTTATGTAGAAATTCAGTTAAACTAAATTGTTTTTCAATCCGGCTAACTCTTAAGTTCATTCATTTTTTCCATTCATTATCCAACCATTAAGTTTATTAACGCCTTTAATTAGACGTATCCGCTTAATTATTCCTGCATTGTCTTATTGTCTTTACCAATTGTGATCTCTCTTCTTTTCATAATTCATCCTTCGTTTAATCAATTAATTAAAACATACAGCATTGCATAATTGTTTTCCATTATACTTTTACTGTGCTGTACTGATTAATTACTAACTTTTACAGCCTTATTCAGATTGTTATCCAGGTTAACCTGAAATTCATCCAATCTTAGTACTGTCTAAGCAACCTGAGGGTTAAGACCTTGCTCCGGGGTCCAACAGTAGCAGCTTTTGCGGAGCTGGAACATGAACCCCCAAATTTTTGTTTAGTAGTCCGATATCTTAATCACTGAACCTCCACTAACGAACCTAACACATTACCTAACGAAATTCTAGCTTACTATTTTATCAACTGCCATTCATTCATTCATTCATTCATTCATTCATTCATTCATAGTCTCATTTATCTCTTCAAATGATATTCTATTTATAGCTCATCTAAATTAAATTGGTTTGATTTTTTCAGTCATATTATTTCACCTTTTACAATTATTGCCTCATTATAGGTTCCAGTTCTTTTGATTCATTCACTCATTCATTTCTTTAACATTGCTACTTATTATATATTTTCACTCATTCATTCATCCACGCCATCATTTATGAAGGTGAGTTTTTGTTTCAGCACAATTTCGCCATCTAAAAGTTCTGTTCAAGTCCAATATCTTAACCCTCACAATATCAACTCAAATCATAATATTTGATTGATTGCCATTCATTCATTCATTCATTCATTAATTTACTAATTCACTCTCATTACCTCTTCAAAGGATATGCTCGTTATGTCTAATGATATAATATTTATTGTATTTATGCATCCCTTCATTTTTCTCTGTATTAGTCATTCACTCATACATTCATTCATTTAATTTATTGTTTCATTGTCTCGTGCACATCTATTCATTCGTCCATTTGCTGATTTCTTTATTTCAGACTGATCTCTAGTATGCATTTTTCCGCATTGATTCATTTCTTTATAACTTAATTTATTCACTTTTTTGGAAGGGGAGGCCGTTGTGTACTTTCAGTTATTTCTTCATTCATGCATTCATTACAGTGACGAGATGTTACTTACTTTTCAAACAAATCTTACAGTCTAAGCCCTCCCTCTAAGGTTTAACAGTTGCAGAAAGATCTTAACCTCCACATTATGAATTAAAATGATCATATTTTATTATTTGTCATTGATTCATTCATTCATAGTTGCTACCCCGTTCTTATCAAATTATATTTATTCATTTCTGCTTTCATTTAGTATCTCTGTTCAGCCATTTTTCACTCCCTAATTCACCCGTTATCTCATAGCTCTATTCATTCATTCATTCATTCATTCATTTTTAAACTGGTTTATTTTACATTACTTTCTACTCTTTCATAATATGTATTATTTTCCCGTCACTTTCTATTTCCACTTATTCTGTTATTCACTCTGTCATTTATTCATTTTGTTTCTCTGATTTCCTTTCAGTTATTCATGAATTCATTCGTCATAATCTGATGTTGATGTTTTTATCACATTCAGGCACTAGATTATGGAAAATCATATTTTATTGTTTTTTTTCCTTTAGTTGCTTTTAAGTTTTTTTTAAATTTCTCAATGAAATCATCGTAGTAAAAGTTTCTTTGTCTTTGTTTCCTACTTTCTGTCTTTCTTACTTACACACATTCAATCACTCGTTAGTCTGTTCACCATTCATGTTAATACAAGAAAAGTGTTGTGTTACTGTAACCCTGCTGATCTGTATACACACACTGAACACTGTGTTGTGTTACTGTAACCCTGCTGATCTGTATACACACACTGAGCACTGTGAGATGGGAATGTGAATACAGTTATAGTATCTATAAAACCAGCCAATACACACACACGCACACAAACGCACACACACACCCACACACACAGACACACACACACCCCTCCCCTACTTCCTTCTTTCCTGAAGCGCCCATCCCCCGGCAGGTCAGTTAATAAGCAAGTAGGCATGTCTGAAGCTCAGTCTTCCTGTGGACACACACACACACACACACACACACACGCTTGTGTAATGCAAGCACTCTGTATCGCATATAATAAAAAAGCTAAATCCAAAACACAGAATATTCCTTTATTCATATTAGTAGCAACCACTGTGTGTGTGTGTGTGTGTGTATGACACCTCGCCTCACAGAATCCAGAACTTTATTCATTTACAGTTATATACAGTTTATACATTCTATACTATATATATATATATTATTTATTATATACTGTATACCATATATACAGTTTCTTTAGTTCAGTTCTATGCAGCCGTTTGCTGATTCTTCTCACAAGCACCATTCTTACAGTTTCTAGAACTTCCCTTCTGTTTTCTCATCTTACGTCCTCCAGTCCTTGTCTTTGTATCGTGTGATATTTTCACCCGTGTACTTTTTTCATAGGTTCTGGAACTTTATACGGTCACATGCACTCACACAGGTGCTTCTTTTATACGCTGCCTTGCACCTGACACTTATGTCAGACCTTTCTCTATATGTCCTGTGACGTGATGCTACGTTTATATTTACAGATACGTTTATGTCCTTTGTCCAGAGCGACATACAATGGATACAGCCTTCCAGTCCATGCAGTTGTGGTTTAAGCACCTCACTCAAGTACCCAACAATGGCAGCTTGCCAGAGGTGAGATTTGAACCTTGGACTTTCTGGTCCATAGCTCAGCACCATTTCCACCAGGCCATCACAATCCCATACTACCTCCTAAAGCCACACTTATTTAGAGAATTCTGGGGTGCTAGTCCTGGAACGATCTCTGTCACTTTTTTTTTTTTTTTTTTTTGAACAGTACTCTGGATCCACTCACAGGCATTCTTCTCACAGGATCTTGAGCATGTTCTCTCCTTATGCAGTATCACTGTACAGTTCTGATATTACGCCTATAAGGTGAGCCACATTTGCAACATATTACAAACGTTGCATTCTTGTCTTATGTATCACACACAAACACACACACACACACACACACAAACACACACTCACTCATGCACACACACACACACACACACACACACACTCACTCATGCACACACACACACACACACACACACAAACACACACACTCATGCACAGACACACACACACACTCACTCATGCACGCACACACACACACACAAACACACACTCACTCATGCACACACACACACACACTCACTCATGCACACACACACACACACACGCACGCACACACTCACTCATGCACACACACACACACACACACACACACACACACACACACACCTTAATGTTTGGGTATGACAGATAAAGGTAAACACATTGGTGCTCATTACTGTATACATATTATAAGTTCTTATTTATTTGTGTGTGTGTGTGTGAGAGAGAGAGAGAGAGAGAGAGAGAGTGAGAGAGAGAGAGAGAGAGAGAGAGAGAAAGGCAGTCCAGTCTCTTGGGAGCAAGCTGATGCAGAGCTCTGGCAGAACGAGAGTGGAATTTTACCCACACACCTCCTCAGCAAAAGACCAATGACACTCACACACACACACACACACACACACACACACACACACACACACACACACACACACACACACACACAGACATACAAACACACACACACACACACACACACACACACACACACACACACACACACACACACACACACACACACACACACATACATACATTCACACACTCATGCACACTTCTCTTGCTGCTTTTCTCTTGGTTCTGCATTCTCGATGCCCTTCCTCCATCTCTCTCTCTCTCTCTCTCTCTCTCCATTTAATTCTTTATAAAGTCTAACATACACATAAACACACACATTATATATATATATATATATATAATAATAAAAAAAAAAAATATATATATATATATATATAAACTATTCGATCTTACTGACTTTTGCTCTCTCTCCTCGTTCTCTCTCTCTCTCATTTTCTTGCTCCTTCTCTCTCATTCTCGCCCTTTCTCTCTTGCTCTCTCATTTTTCTCTCTCTCTCTCTTACTCGCTCTCTCCTCTCTCTTTTTTCTATCTGTCTCTCTCTCCTCTCTGTCATTCTCTCTCTCTCTCTCTCTCTCTCTCTCTCTCTTTGTGTAACAAAAGCTTGCACTGATTTTCTGCTAAATTCAGTTTCTTGTTTATTGCATCCCTCTCCGTTGTATCTATACTAATTATTGTTCTATCTATCTTACTAATGATACTAATTACTAATGATAATGCATAGACATAACGGCAGTTTTTTGTTTATGTTACATGTTCAATCCTTCATCCTCATTAGTCACTTTATCGGTTTGAATAATACCATGAATATGCACAGTGAAAAAGGAGCACAGCTGGACCACCACTGACCAGGTTAAGAGATTGTTGGGTCTAAATTGACCCTGACTTGGTGGTGACACTTTGGGGTTTGTTCTGGTCACTCCAATACAGGAACTAGACAGTGTGTTCGAGAGGTCAGAAACATTCGAGAAAGCTGCTTTACAGCTGGATGCCACTTACTCATCTCATTTACCACCATATAGATGTAGCCTATTAGGACTGATTAATTAGGCCAATTTATGCCATTTTGAGATAATTGGCATCGACCGATACCTGTGGTCATGAGGCACAGATTCAAAAATAGTGGAGAAAATGCAGAGCAACTGTTTTCCTGCATTACAGCATGCAGCTCATGAACTGGCTACTGAATGACTGAGAGAGCATTCAGTGAGGGCGGGACCATTTATGAAAAGATGAAAACTTTGTTTCTTCTTTTTACAATTTACTGCTGTTAAAAGGGACTGGGATTAAAAACAACGCTGTAAAGGATTAAGCAGATAAGAAAGTGAAAGAATAAATGAACAGATGAAGATGCTGCTACCATCCATCCATCTATCCAGCCATCCATCTATCCATCTATCTATCTATCTATCTATCTATCTATCTATCTATCTATCTATCTATCTATCTATCTATCTATCTCTATACTCTTGCGTTTACATTTAATAAACCAATCATAATTGTTTTTTTGCAGTCAACTGCTCATGTTTATAGCATATTCTAGAAATCAGCAAAAGAACTTGATCCCAGTAACTGGGTTTTTCATAGAATGTATACCAGTTACCTGTGAAGAGACTGTGAAATGCAATGTATACATAAGAGGATGAAAAATGTACATAAAATTTTACATCACTGTAAGATTATTGATTATTGGAGTTTTCCCATTATCTCATTACCCAAGTGAATGTAAACACACTTAGTGTCTATTGCTAAAACACCAAATTAATAATTTGAGCTTCAGTCCTACACATCATTCACTAAGCACAGTTAATACAGTAGTAACCAACCCACCTACGGTCAGGCTTTTGGGGTTTTGAGGGAAACCAGAGACACAGGGAAACATACAGAGGAAAACGTGCAAACAGTAACCAGACGCAACATCAATCCGGTTGCTAGAGGTGTGCAGAACCAACGCTACCTGCTGTGCCACTATTCCTCCTGACTGACTGGTTGGGTGTGTGTGTGTGTGTGACTAAAGTCAAGCTGACAGTCTATGCCATATTCATAGTATGATAAATAGAATCATTTAAATAAATTTAAATAAAGTCAGTTTTAAGGACCGAACTGAAAGATAAAGCTGAATTAAGATCAAATGTAATACTTTTGTTTAATAGAGCTCCTCCAGATCTCAGCTCTCAGCTATAAAAACAGTGCTGCTGAAATTCAATCTAATTCTCTTAAGACAGGAAGCCTCCAGAGGCCCCACTTTGCTCTGGGCTAAACCCCACGTTTCCTTACATCTTACAAATGCTCCCGGCCAAGAGTCTACTAAACTGCCATTAAACCCACTTTGAAGAATATGAAACGTAAGATTAGTTGTAATTTGGTTCAACAGCTTTTCAGTCACTGCATAATTTTGGAAGGAAATTAAAAGAGGACAGGAGTTCAGTTTTTTTTTATCCTACTGTTCAGAAATAAAGCACTAATAAAAGATTTAATACATATAATGTTATGAGATAAAGTGTTCACACACACACACACACACACACACACACACACACACACACACAATCTCACAAAAGTGAGATACCACTCACATTTTTGAAACATTTTTTTTCCTTTTTATGGGACAACACAGAAGATATGACACTTTGATACAA
Source organism: Parotocinclus haroldoi (assembly GCA_034779995.1). Taxonomy (NCBI): domain Eukaryota; kingdom Metazoa; phylum Chordata; class Actinopteri; order Siluriformes; family Loricariidae; genus Parotocinclus; species Parotocinclus haroldoi. Next base: position 7,512 of record JAUZST010007041.1, on the reverse strand, counting down.
TGCTTGTGTGACAGTGTAAATTTTCTGTGCCCTCAAAATAACGTAACACACAGTCATTAATGTCTAAACCCTTAACAAAATTGAACACACCCCTAAGTGAAAATGACCCAAATTCTGCCCAAGCTGTCAATGTTTTGTGTGGCCACCATTGTTTCCCAGCGCTGCCTTAACACTCTTGAGCATGAAGTTCACTAAAGCTTCACAGGTTACCACTGGACTCCATTTCAACTTCTCCATGATGACATCAGAGAGCCGGTGGATTTTAGAGACCTTGCTCTTCCACAGATGCTCAATAGGGTTTAGTTCTGGAGACATGCTTGACCTTTACCCTCAGTTTCTTTAGCCAGGCAGTGGTCGTCTTCGAGGTGTGTTTGGGGACCTTCTCATGTCGGAATATCTCACAGTACATTATGGCATACATAAATAGCATACATAGCTATACTTCTTATAGCCAAAGCCATCTTTATGCAGAGTAAACATTCTTTTTTTCAGATCCTCAGACAGTTCTTTGCCATGAGGTACCATGTTGAACTTCAATGACCAGTATGAGAGAGTGTAAGAGCAATAACACCGAATTTAACACACTTGCTCCCCATTCCTAATTGAGACTTTGGAACACTAAGGAGTCACGTGATACCGGGGAGGGACAATGGCTAAATGGGCATATGGTTATATAAGCTGTAGACAGACTGCTTTACATTGTATCAAAGTATCATATCTTCAGTATTGTCCCATGCAAAGACAAAATAAAATACTTACAAATATGTGAAGCCTCCACCTAAGAGCACAACTCCATCTGTCATAAGTTTTGAAAGTACAGGCGAGCGATTTTCAAATTTTATTAAATAGAAACAGAACTGACATGTACAGCATCCCAAGTTGCTTATGCCACATCATGACCATCTGGTTCTCCATATTCTTTGGTGAGTCCGTACAAACTGTAGCCTCAGTTGCCAATTATTAGCCGACAGGAGTGGCACTTGGTATGGTCTTCAACTGCTCTTGCCCTGTCGAGTTTCTACATGTTGTGCGTTCAGAGATGCTCTGCATCAGAGCTTGGTTGTAATAAACAGTTATTTGAGTGACCGTTAAGCTTCTGTGAACGCAAACCAGTCTGGCCATTCTACTCTGACTTCTGGCATCAACAGGCATTTTTTGTAAACCCTAGAGATGGCTGCCATTTCTGAAATTCTCTGCTGTGCAAGTCAAGTTCTGGGATATATTATCCATGTTGAACGTGGTGGAAACGGCCATGAGTGACTTTGACGAGGGCAAATCATTATGGCTAGATGGCTGGTTCAGAGCAGCTCTGAAATGTTTTGTGGGGTCATCAGTGAGTTCCTACAGACAGGGGTTAGGACTACTAAACAGTGAACAGGGTGCACTAAGGCTCAACGTGTAAGGTGCTGACCCGTGCTCACTCTCTAAAGTGCCTACAATAGTGGGCACCACAGTATTAGAACTGGACCTTTGAGCATGTGAAGACTCCTTTGGTTCAATCAATCTTGTTGCCTTTTAGGTTGTGTGGACATCTGGTAACCCGTGTGCCATTGACCTGGGGTAGTAATAACACCAGGATGAACTGCAGGAAGAAAGCAAGCTGGCGGAGGAAGTGGCACGCTCTGGGCAATGGCCTACTTTGCCCAGGCATTTGTGTGGATGCCAATGTCCACTCATTTTGGACATCAGGTACATCCCTTCATAACTGTATCTCAGACATCACACAGGTATATCTGAGGGAGCGGAGGTCAAATGGTCAAATCATTCCCCAGTGCCTCAACAGAAAGTCCTAACGAAAAGATTAAAATGTGAAAAAAGTACAAATTTAATTGATTTGTCATGTTATTTTCCAATATCTTTCACTATTTCTGCCTTAAAATATACAAAATAGAAGTTGTTCCCTGCAGAGGTTGTGTTAAGTTCAGAAGTCTGAGGTTCTTTCTGGGGTTGCTTAATAGTACAGGGAACTGCTGCTTCACCCGTCATGTAGCTACGCCCATGAGATTTTTTAATGTATTTTGAATAAGATCTCATCGACACATTTGTCATCACACTTGGATTTTACGATTTTTGTTTTTCTCCCCTCTGTCTCTCTCTCTCCTTCTCTCCCTCTTCTCTCTCTTACATCTTGGTGCTGTTTCTTTCCTCGAGGTTGAAGTGCCAGCTCTGGCTCTGTTCTCTGGAGCTCTTCTAACTGGCTCCCCCAAGCCCAGCTCTGGCACCTAGCCCTCAGCAAACTGACAGGGTTCGTTTAGGGGGCATGTCAGGAACGATGGGGGACAGGTGCCTGCTGGGCATCCTGGATGTGCGCCAATGACAGCTTTTACTCACTGCATGGCTGGTAACGTATCCAATCAGAAACAAGATCAGAAATGTCTCAGCAGAACCATGAGCTCCAGAGATTCAACTGGGGAAAGATACAGAAATGAAAATATACGCTCCATATTTTCGGAACTTTCTGAATGCTGTCTGGCGGTTATCAAAGTGGAGGGATCGGCCCCTAGGCGTGGCATAGAGCAACTCGAAAGTGGCGGGGCACGGAAAGGCAAATTAATTCTGCCAAAGAAATGCAACAGGTGATAGAGTGCACCGATTTTAAGGTTTGGAAACCAACGCTAACTCACAAAATGGTCACGAGACACGGGCTAGGAAATAAACATAGAATTGAGTAAACAGGACTAAGGCTAGAAGAGAGGAAAGAGAGAGGCATTCAGGCAGTGGTAGACGGGGTCGGGTGCAGGTCTCAATGTCAGATTCGGATGCAGGTCACAAAAGCAAGTGTCGCCCATATAGACAACGGGCAGGTCAGAGGCAGGTGGAGCCTGCATGGAGAACGTGGAAAGGTCAGGAACAGATTTGGCAGAAGGACTGGCTTGGCTGAACGAGTGCACTGTTTGAGCGAAGAGCGAACGAGTGGAGGATTCAATTCAAAACATCTACAGAACAGCAGAGCAGAAACATCCAAAGCACTGAGGGCAAAGCAGGAGAAATTAGACCAGCCAACTCCGTCTCAGCGCGCCATTAAGTAGCGTAGCGCCTCAACGGTCAACACGCTGCAGGTGGAGCCTGGTTTAGCCTGGAAAGGCTACAGTAAAGTTTGCCAATCAGTGCATTAGATCAGATGGATACGGAACAAATCCAGAAACTTTGGAAAGGCCCAAAGTTCCACGGCCAGATGATAAGGTGGGAGTTTCTCCAAAATGGCAAGCCTTGGAAGGCGTGCCCCAGTGCAGCAAAGCACTCAATAACTGAAAAACTGTATCTGACTCCATGTTGAACTTTTGAACATTAATTGAAAGCACATTGCTTGCCGCATAAGATTGATTCTCATAATCATGTACCAAATAGGCTGTGGCAGAAGTAAAAAAAACGGCAAATGTTTGACGCTCTCAAGACACTCCCAGAAGGATCATCGCAATCCTCTAACCGTCTCACCATGGGCCACGCCCGTGCTCACCTGTTCCTCATTTAGCCTCATCAGGGAGCTCTGAGGAGCGCACCTAGCTCTGGTTTGGCTGTGGCTATTGATCGATTTACTTTTTCTTCAGATATCATCACGTGATCCAGTTTCTCTTCTCCTTTAAATAAGATTTCGAATTTGTTTGAGTTGTAACCCGTATTTAACCAAATAGTTCTATGGACTATCTTGGAAACCCCACAGAGCTCCAATGAGAACTACATTTATTTCAGGGCTTTTTTGGTTAGGTGAAACTGTCGCAAATTTCACTTCCCACGTGTTGGTGGGACTGTGGTGGCCTAGTGCTTGAGGTACTGGACTTTGGCTCAGAAGGTCTGGGGTTCAAATCCCACCTCTGCCACAGGTGGGTCCCTGAGCAAGGCCCTTAACCCACAAATGTTTAGACTGTAAGTCGCTCTGGAAAATGGCGTCTGCTAAAAAGTGTAAACATCGGCATATTTTCAGACACAGTTGGGCCCGTGTGACTGAATTCGAGTGTACCTGTATAATTTCACCCAAACTATGACGTCACTGAAGACTGTAATGAACCCGGATTGAGTCCAAATGATAATTGTACTTCCTCTGTCGCATATCGGCTCACTAAAGCCTGAACTTCAGTGTCGGTCATTTTTACAATGATGACATCACTCAGGGTTCCTATGATGAGAAAAAGACCCCGCCTTGAGGTAGGAGCTAAAACGTTCCCACACATGGCCAGTATGGTTTCCAGTTATTGTGGTGCAAACACGAAAACAGTGGCACCGCTCGACAAACTGTGAAAAAGAACATGTTTTATTGTTTGTAAGATGTTATTGATATGTTTAAATATTTAAATGGAAATGACATGAAATTGCAACTGGAGCCGTACGAGTTATGTGTCTCAAACCACAGAATTCTCTTGTGTAGTTTGTCACTAATGAGGGCAATTGTACTAACAGCTCACGTATTAAAATTAAAATCAAACATTGTTGAAACTGATCAGACTAGTGTTAGTGCTAAGCAGCTTTAAAGTCTAAGGGTGTAGGATGTTCAGGCATGTATCATGGCAACGCTGATGTCTGCTGAAGACTGAACGAGTGCAACTCCAATGAGATGAAAAGATAACGAGAGCTACAAAAAAAAAATACTGGTGAGCCGAAAACCCAGCATGGGGACAAAGAGGTTGGGAAAGAGAGACCTTTTGAGAAGGCAGAGATGCTGGCAGATGCATGATCCAACAAACAAGACAAAAACATCATTATACAGTATCTAAAACTCGACAGCATTTAAAATTGGAGCAAAGTTGAGGTTTATCTCAACTTAGATGATTTGAGCATTACGATGATTTTTTTTTTTTAACTCAGTGGTTTTGTGTAATCAATAAATCTGAATTCATTCCTGTTCATTCATTTTGCTTCCAACCAACAAACTGTTTCCTTAATTATTGATTTCTGTAGCATCTCTTCTACACCAGCATTTCCCAGTATTTTTTCCTTGGACGGACGTAGAACTGTGGTGGTCTAGTGGTTAACTGGACTATAGACCAGAAGGACCAGGGTTCAAATCCCACCTCTGCCAAAGTTGGGTCCCTGAGCAAGGCCCTTAACCCACGATTGCTTGGATTTTAAGACTGAATAACCTGTAAGTCGCTCTGGATGAGGGAGTATGCTAAATGACATAAATGTAAATGTCGGAAAATATATGCATGTAAAATATATGATTAAAAGGATAAAGGGATCCATTGCAAATCTGCAATGGCAAAGAATAATATCGCTTTTGTCTCTTTATTCATTTCTCTCCCTTTCCCTTTTCAAGACAGCTAAACATTTATCAAGTAAACTAAATCATAAGCTGACCTTTTTTCTTTTAACATCCCAACAGGGCAGATCTTACCGATTCTTCAGTTATATAAAGATCTAATTTGATGTACCTAAATGGGTCAAAGAGCCGTACCCTACAACAAAGCCTACATTTTTGGAGTGAAAATATTATTTTAAGGGTTTTTAATTACTATTTCTTTTGCAGAGAGCGTGTAAGTTTTATTTTAGCTTCAATTTGTAGTCTGAAACACTCAGAGCACCTCAGAGCAAACAAAGCCTTGCACACCTCTATGATCTTTTGTGCAATTCTGTGTTTTTTACGGTATTCGAAAACTGTGCCTCATTTAGATGAGAATCTCTAGTTATTTTCTTATAATAAGTCATGATATAACAGTCCCCTTCTGCAATTTTCCCTATGACTAAGGGAATTTGTAACATTGTCTAAATGCCTGAGTGTCTAAACACCGCAGTAAAGTAATATATATATATATATAGCCATTCACTAGCCATTTGGCTATTTTCATTATTTCCTATGAGAAAATCTCTGTCTGGTTGATGCCTTGTTATAGTCTGATTTCGGGAATTCGGTTTAACTGAATTGCTTTCTCACATTAGATTCTGGATTTCTTTTTATATTTGCTCCATTTTGGTTTGTTACACCGTTATTTACAGTGGCTGAATACACTAGCCCATTACCATGGATACCTGGGCTCCAGTCCTGCTTTTTTTCCCTTTAGATCAGGTATATATAAATAGTGCCTGAGGAAGGAGGGGCGGAAGGGGGATTTTATCAGCAGTGACCCCTGCGCTGGACTCGCATCCCATCCGGGGAATACCCGCTAATAAATGGACGAAAGATTTGACTTAGATAAATATCAAATATTCTGCAGTGGATCTTAATAACAGTCGCCTGATTTTAACCACAGCTTTCTTCCCAGGATCTTTTTTTGTAGTGCTTCCAATATTGTTTTTTTTGCTTTTCATACTTTTCTGGCTGAAGATTTAAACACCCGAAGCTTTGATGTCACAGAACAAAACAATAATACAACAAAACAATGCTAAAAATAAAGAGTTTAGAGAGCATGTCAATTTCACAAGCCGAAAAGAAAACAGAAAGGCAAACAACAACCAAACAGCAACAGAGGGAAGAGAAACAGAGGGAAGAGGGATGTTGCCGGGCCATGGATTTGCAATGGCATCCCGTGTTCTTCGATGTGCCGTTGCCAGGGCAACAGTAACTTGGTGACCTCGTTATTTCAGCCTAATCCAGCTCTGAAATTATGGCCGCTCCACCCTTTTGCCTGGGCACACTGATAACATAATCATTGCAAATGAGGCAGAGGATGGCCAGAGAGGGAGGGCAGTGGGGTGTAGTGGGGGTAATGCGTAATGCTGCAAATGAAAGGAAGAGTGCAATGGAAAAGAGACAGAGACACATGGACAGACAGACAGAGGGAGAGAGAGACCGACGGCATAGAGTTTACCACTAATTAATGAGAATAAATATGTTTAAAATGGGCTTATTACAGTTTAAGAATACAATAAAACAAAGCCGTTACTATAGTTAACAAGATCAAGCAAAAATAAAAACAATTGAACTAAACCAAAACAAAACTAATGAGTAATTATAGTTAACAAAGACTAATCTAAGGTAATAAAATCATTAATTATTCAAATATATATACTCAAAAGCATTTACCATAGTTTACAACAAGTACAAAAATAACAAACCAATAAATAAAAATGTAATTTATTAATAAAATAGATCATTTAAGCAATAAAAGGGTCATTATAGTAAACAAACAAGAAAAACAACAAACAAGCAGGCAAAAGAATTCATTAAAGTTAACAATAATGAAGAATCATGAATTGTTTGTTTATTTAATTTGCGAAATAAGAATAAACTAATAAAAGTAACTAATAAAATAAGTAAGTTCTTAAGAACCTATTATATTTAACAAAAATGTGAGTTTTAATTTATGAAAAGACATTAATAAGCAGGAAACATTCAAATACATAAATGAAAAAAAAATTGAAAAAAGCTTAAACTAAAAAGACAAATAAAACAGACAGAAATTTTATCTTTATATGTTTGTTTAGCAGTAGACAGATAAATAAATATATATTCTGCTTTTTATCATACATGCAGAGAGAGAGAGACACAGAGAGAGAGAGAGACACAGAGAGAGAGACAGACAGACAGAGAGAGAGAGAGAGAGAGAGAGAGAGAGAGAGAGAGAGAGAGAGAGAGAGAGA
>JAUZST010007040.1:0-14444 GCA_034779995.1 Parotocinclus haroldoi | reverse complement strand
ATATATACTAGACGATGATGCAGCGATGTAATATGCAATCGGACAGCCTTATATCCTTAGATACCAGATATTAATTCATTAACTCACTCACACTCACTGCTTCTTATCTCATTCAGCTTCCCTGGGTGGCATCCATCTTTCCATCATCATTTGGCAGAAGCCCTTATCCGGAGTGACTTACAACTCTTACAGTCTTACAATCCGAGCAATTGTGGGTTAAGCGTCTTGCTCAGGGACCCAACTGTGGCAGAGCTGGCATTTAAATCCTGAACCTTCTGGTCCATAGTCCAGTACCTTAACCCCTAGGCCTGCACAGTCCACAGGTTGGGCTAACCAGCAGCACTGAATGCGAGGTGGAAACAAACCATCGATGGAGCACCATCCCATCACAGAGGACACACACTCACATTAGGACACTTTTGAGCCGCTTGACCCAATACATGTGTTTGGAATGTGTGAGGAAACCGATTACCCAGAATCAGGCATTTTCTGGGCCTGTACTTGAATTTGGTGTCTAGCGCTGTGAGAGAACAGTGCTAAGCGCTGTGCCACCATGCTGCCCTACTGCCGTGTATTATAAGTTACAGTGTTTGAAAGTTGTATATGCTGACTTTAGGATCGTGAGGTACAGCTCAGTGGTTAAGGCTCTGGATGGAAGGCTGTAAGTTTAAATCCCAGCTCTAATGGCCTACGAAACGTTGGCCTGCTCAGCCTGTTTTGACCTGGTTGATGGAGTATGACTACCTTGGTAGCACTGGGGCACCTGCTACTTGAATATCTTGTATTAAATTACATAAAACATATAGGCTGGACCCGACTTGGGTCCATAAACCACAAAAGTAGGAGAGCCAAGGTACTGTATTATGTACTGTATATGTGCATGGTTATTCAAACGAGCCAGTTTAAGTCTATTGATCTTATAGTAAGAGGTTAACGTGTGAAAGAGGTCAGCTGAAGCTCAGAATCTCGTGCGTCTCACCTTGTGCTGTTTACACATGACCGCTATGGGCTTGACGTCATGCTTTCCGTGCTTGTTTTCCTCCAGGCACAGGTAGCAGACCGGGATTTTGCAGGACACGCAGTAGGCGCTGTAGGTTTGCGCTTCGTGCTCTACGCACACCGAAGAGGAACTTTGCACGCTGGCACCGGGAACGCCACCGGTCACGACGGCTCCGATGCGACCGGAGGCTGTAGGTGGCACCAGCCTGTGCTTAGCAAGAGGACCGCGGGCAGGATGGCATCGCTGCTGGCACGGAGCACAGTAAAGCACGTCGCATTGCTCGCACATTACAGTGGCGTCCGCCGGGTTCCTGTCGCACAGCTGGCACTTTGCGGGACTCCCGCGACACCGGGACAGTATGGCTTCGAGTAAATGGTTGCGTGGGAATCCCCGGAGGCCCCGTTCATCCAGAGATGCGCTCCGGTGGCACAGGGGGCACGTAACAGAGCGGTGCCGGTGAGCTGTTAGCGCCGGGGGGAACACGCGCACCCCGTTTGGAGACTTGGCGCACGGTGTGTAGGATCCGTAACCGCTGTCCGTCTCGCTCATCTTATCGGCGTCCGTGTAGTCATAGTCCGAACCGCCTGAAGCCCGGCTGGGTGGAGGGGGCTCACCCTCTGGGGTCTGCACCGTGATATTTCGTGCACATGCCAAGCACACATTATGGGAGCAAGGCAGAATGATGGGCTCCTTGAAGAACGAGCCGCACACAGGACATTTCAGCTCATCGTCCATGGCGTCCAGAAATAACAGCCAAACACATTCAGCCGAGAGTCGAGCAGCACCGCGGACAGCTACTAGAGCCGTTCTGCGCATGCGTGGGGAATAGTGGGTGTTGGGAGTCTGCAATAAATCACGAAGATGCTTAATATGCCCGAAACTGTGCCCTACCCCCTATTCCCTATAGGTATCATACTACATAATTGTTTGTTTGTTTGTTTTAACATTTACGGCCTTCCATATATTACAATAAAAACTGACTTCCACAAGAAAACTGGGCATCATCAGACCCACTTGTCAGACCCCAACAATTCTGTGCACCACTAGAATCACAGAGATAAAAAGTCAAATTTATTCTGGATTTATGAGCAGAAGTACATAGTATGCCACACAAATTTACTACAGCCACTACATTTCCCATAATTCCCCAGCATCTTTCCAAAAGAATGAACAGATATCCAAAGGTTTTTCTATATTATTTATTTATCTTATGCTTGCCAATCAGTCGTAGGGATATGAATGTGCAAAGAAAATAAGACTGTTAAAGACTAAATAGATAAAGAGAGTTAACATTTAATTGGATGTTACTCTGCCATGGATGAGAACTGAAGAACAAATTGGGACTAAATATTTTTTTCTGAATAGCATAATTAATGGTTATTCTAAAGTAGCTGATGCCTTGTGCTCTTATATGTACTTTTGTAGGTTATACATGGCCAGCCAAAACATATACAGTCGAATCCGGTTAATTGGACCACCGGTTAATGGGAGCAGTCGCTTATTCGGACCGAATCCTAAAGTACAGAAACAAACCCTATTATATATCTGTAATGTTATTCTCTTATTTAGACCAAAATTCCGTTTAATCGGACCAAAGAACGTGAGGAGCGAATAAGAAAAAGAAGCCACAAGTCGCCACTTAGAGCGGATACAAAGCGGGTCAGCGAGATATGGGAGAATTTTTGGGATCCCCGGGAGAATCGGTGCTTTTATCAAAGGTCAGGAAATCCGAAAAGTTGTTCTGACAAGAGCAAAACCAGCGGGAGGTGACCACGCCCACAACTTTCTTGATTTTGTTCAAGTGCAGTCTTCTTTATGCTATAAACCATTGTCATTAGGCTCTGAAAGTGATTTGCAGTACGGTGGCCATACAGCGGTCTAGTAGGACAGGTTCCACTCAAAACAGGCCTCGCCATGGACGACCAAAAACATTGGAGTGTATAGTGTTAGACCTTGCTCCCTTCAGAAACTGGGCAGTAGTATAACATGATAACAACCCAAAACACATCTCCAAGTCTAAAGGTAAAGAAACCAAGGGTAAAGGTCAAGCATGTCTCCAGACCTAAACCCTATTGAGCATCTGTGGGGCATTCACAAATGGAAGGTGGAGGAGCGCAAGGTCTCTAACATCCACCAGATCCGTGATGTCATCATGGAGGAGTGGATGATGATTCCAGTGGCAAACCGTGGAGCTCTAGTGAACTCCATTTCCAAGATAATTAGGACAGTGCTCGAAAATATTGGTAGCCACACAAAATATTGACACTTTGGGCACAATTTGGCCATTTTCTCTAGGGGTGTACTTACTTTTGAATATCAAGTGGTGATGTTCATGGGGTGAACAGAAGCATGTCAAACTGGATGAGAGTGCCACACATTGACTGTTCAGTAGGGTGTATGGTCACTCAAGACTGCCAAAACACACTGACAGTGATAGGGCATGGACAGGATCAGTTTGTCCAACAGTTCTTGTTGGATCCTCTTTAAATTCATTTTAAAATATCCCCTATTTTTTCTGAAGCCTCAGAAAAGATAACATTCTCCAACTCTTGCATGAGTTCACTCTTCTATGAACTGATGCTGGTATATCAGCAAATGTGACTCCTAAGGCTAGTAGTATAAACCTGTTGTGTCTATATAATGTTGCCTTTATTCCCAAATTTTTCACCTATGAGCTAATCCTATAATTGTAGAAGTAGACTAACCCTTTGTTCAAAACCCATGTAAGGGATGTTGCACTTGACACCAGCATCCTCCAGGTGTTTGCACTTCCTTGTAGTGATGTTGTTGTGAGGGCAATCCCACAAGCTCTTCTCATGTCCATGACAACGTATCTCATTCATGTAGATGGGACCCATGCCTATGAAGCACAATATAATGCGTTATACATGTTTCCCCACAACATAAGAATAAAAAATAACAGCAAAGTATTTCAACATCATGCATGTCCATGGCACTAACCTAAAGTATACTACCATAAAATAACCTTGCTTGTTTGCCGCTAAAAGTAAGGTACTATTATAAGGACTCGCCTTGGCCCATTTGTGCTCCTGTCACAGCCTCTTTAGCAGTCCCGAAGCCCAACTCTCTACACACCACACTAGCAGACTGAAGGTTCCAATGGTCATCACACACTGTGCCCCACTCTGAGCCCTTCAGTACCTCCACTCTTCCTTCACCTGTCCTCGCACCACTTTTTAGACGTACCATAGACTGGCCAAGATGCACAAAAAAGCACACTTTATGTAATGATTGATCGCTTACTTTTATACAACACTAGACCAATAATGTCAGTCTTAATTTATATAGACCAGTTTTTAAGGGTCAATGACATCAAATCAGATTACCATTCATGCACAGAGGAGACCGTACCACAGTTTTTACCAGACGAGCTATTAAATAATTCCACTTTAGCATATTGCACCTTCAAGACATAAGATTATTAAAAGATGAGCTTACTGTAAAATTGTGATTGCCTTTGTGCTTATGACCTCGAGGAAACTGGGGTCCAGGTATACAGCTAACTGCAGCAGGACTTCCACCCAGACAGGGGGAACTATTGTTCTTAATGAATTCCATGGCACATGCAGAAATATGAGGTTCATTTCCACTGCAGTTCACAGAATGGATCCTAAATATCCTGTTGGGACTAAAGGGAAAAATAGTATTATTAGATGAGAAAGAAAATGCAATCAAAAATGCCACCACCTCACAATGAACCACTCAATTAAACTAAAGTGGAGGGTGCAGTCAAGGCACTTCACATATTCCTAATCCTAGATTCCTAGTCTATTATAGTAGTTTTGTTATTCGTACAGTGGGTAGGAGAATAATATAACCCAAGTTTTATAGTGGGAAACTGGATAACAAGAATGACTTGGAGATTTTTTTTTATATCCTTTATTTATTGGATTGCAGAATAATGTTATGACAGTGGAAATATCTCAAAGTCCAATTTATTTATATAACACTTTTTACAATGGTGCTTTTTCTCAAAGCAGCTTTACAATATTATAATATCTTAAAAGGCAAATCCCAAATTGAGCAAGCCTAGGGCAACAGTGGAAAGGAAAAACTCCCTGAATGTAGAAGATAGAAAACTTGAGAGGACCAAGACTCAAAAAAGTGACCCATCCTCCTTGGGTGGCCTAGATGTTAATAGAAATAATTAAGTATGTATTAACAGTAAAATTAGGCAAATAAGAACAACTAAATTAAAGAATGTAATTGACTTGTGATATTAAGTGCTCAGAGGCACATTGTTTCCAATTATCTGATGTTAACAACAACAAAACAAAGAAAAAAGGGGGATGAGGAACTGTGTACATGTAGGGAGTGATCATTGGTGAGCCATTTTGTTTGTGATAATAAAATCAGGTCTGTGATGTGTGACATACTCAACCCAGTTTTACCCAGTTTTAATTAATTTGCAAATGCTGTTATCTTTTCCATTTTATAAATGCCCATTATAACGTGGCTTGGGGATTTTTATGTCCCAAATATAAGATAACAATTATTGTATTTTTTATCAGCTGCTTCTTATCTTATCTTATACTTAAACACTACATATCTAATATTATACTTAAACACTACATATCTAATCTTATACTTAAACACTACATTGTTGAATGGTTTGTCATTACAGTCATTATAAAAATCTTATTACATTTTTTTTACTGGTATTAGGATTCATTTTACACAATGATGTAAGAATATATTGCTGCATAATAAATTGTGCTCTTTTAATTCACAGATTAAAGCACACAAAAAACATAAGACTTCTTCCAAATATGTGACTCGACACCCACTCTATCTTCCAACAATGTAAATGATATTCTCACGTATCATGACTAAGAAAGAAGATTTTGAGTATTATATATAGTTCAACCCCAATTCAAATGAAATTGGGACGTTGTGTAAAACATAAATAAAAACAGAATACGGTAATTTACAAATCCTTTTCAACCCATATTCAAATGAATACACTGCAAAGACAAGATATTTAATGTACTATCAGATGAACTTGATTGTTTTTTGGAAATATTTACTAATTTTGAAATTGATGCCTGCAAAAAGTTTCAAAAAAGTTGGGACTGGTGCAACAAAAGATTGGGAAAGTTGAGGCATGTTCAAAAACAACTGTTTGGAACATTCCACAGGTGAACAGGTTAATTGTAAACAGGTGAGAAAGGCTCAGTCATTCACAAGCAAGGACGGGTTGAGTTATTTTGAGGGCACAGCAAATTTACACTATTATACAATCTTTAGATTGGTTATTTTACATTGTATCAAAGTATCATATCTCTAGTGTTGTCTTAGAAAAATACATAATAAAATAGGTTTTTTGGGGGGGTTACTCTTTTTTTGTATATACTGTAAATAAATTTGAAATTTTTTGTTCTCTTGCAAATGAAAGCCTTTACTGAATGTAAAGCATGTATTCTTTCTAATACTTTATCTACTGTCCATTGATTATTACCTCAAAATGTCTCAAAATGTCACAGGCTCATGCCATCATACTTTTCCTGCTTCTCTCCCAATGTTTTATGTATCTTTCCTTTTCGCTGTTCCGTCTGGCTCGCATACATGCACTCGCATACTATTGCTTAAAAACGCAGTCTGTCTAGCACAGGACTTCCTGCTTACATTTGATGCAAGAGTGCCATATGGGCTGGGATATTAGGACAGAAAGTGAGAGCAGGAGGAAAGGAGATTGTCAGAAGGCGTGATGGGGTAGAGGGTTTTATTTAAATTAAAAGAATTACCAAATCCTAAAGCACCCTCCACAAAAACAATGCATAAAGAAATGTTGGACTTGGTCAAATCAATGTCAGAAAAAATTCCAATTCCTGTCTTCTACATGACCCCCTTCCACCTACCCCTCATATATATCTTTGATTTTTGAGTGGAGAAGGCATTCCTGCGGGTGCATATTATCCATTGATGTAATAGGACGAAAGATTAATGCTAGGATAATTCCTTTCTCAGTTGCTAGGGGTCAGTGTGTACCCCTCAAGTTTCATTTTAAGAGAGCCATGAAGTGAGAGTTTGGAGGGAAAACTGAGCTGGTGGCACGTTTTACAAGGCGCTTTATAGGCAGTTGTTAAAGAACATTACGTTTGTTGGCTCAATCTAAGTAATGTTAGTGAGCACTAGCAGGTTTTCCATCCACTAGTTATCCTCAAAATAAAAATAAAAAAACAAATATCACAACAAAAACATTTCACCCTTGAACGAGGAGGAAAAGATAGCTGAAACGCAAAAAAGGTTCTATCTTGAACCAAAAAATAAAACTAAATCGTTTTGTTATATTTATATATGATTTAATGGCTAAAATATAAATTATAATAATAATCTACTCCTGATTATGCGGATAAGAGAATAAATGAAGAGGTGGGATGAACCATCACACACGCATGTCAGTCCTTATTAGCTGAGCCACAGCTCAAGGCATTGTAAATGTCTGTAAAGGTTATTCCACTACGATAAATTCCTCAATTATTGTTTGTTAATGCCATTCTACTGTCTTACAAATTTTAAAACTGTGTTCCAGTACATTAAAAAATATAACATTTGTTTTTTCAATAAAAGCAACTGATAATACTAAATAGCTTGTTGTGCATGTCGTCAAAATGCAATTGCTGAGTTGGGCACACGCAACCAGGGTTAAGTAGAATATTGTTATAACTGAATAATTTTGAATGGATGGATGGATGGATGGATGAACTATACATAAAAAATAAACTCAGAATACATCTTGATAAGCCACACTGGAATAAAATATACTGCTCTAATTGTTATTACAATCACACTGTTGCTGTTTGGCAATTCTGTCACTTTTAAATTGGTCCCTGAATTAATCACATGGTTGTGTGCCCAAATGAAGCCTCTGAGGTCAGTGGTCACATGATCATTGTAAACCAAATCCAACATCAACACAGTGATTCTAAAGCAAAGGCTGTAATTTTTTTTACACATCGAAGCTGAGATTCAAGTAATAATTCAAGACTAAGTAATATTTTTGGATGGGGATGGATTAATTTTTGTGGACAATTGTAGCCTCAGCTACTTAGATGGAAAAAAAACATTTAGGATAGTATGGAGGTTATATATTTATACCGGGTTCTTTTTCCTTTGTTTTATTGGATTTAGTCTAAATTCATTTCTAGAATGCTTCCAGATTCTGAGTTATTTTGCTGTCCTAATTCTTTGAATACCAGCTTTTCCTATTAAATGAATCTGCAGTCATCTTTTTCATACACATAATTGATGGGCTCTAAAGCTTAAACAGAGTACTTGTGAACTACATCAACACAGTGTGGGATCATTAAATACAGAGCACATAATGGACATTCTGGAATCTGGTGGTCTTTAATGCAATTGCAAAGGCAGTTGTTTTGCTTGATTTCTCTTTTTTTTTGTTTTGGTTTATGCATTATCCCAAACATGCTGAATATGTTTATGGTTTGAAGCTACAATATTTGTGGACATGTGCCTGGTGGATAATACTATATTTAAAATTTAGTCTATATTCTGCTAAACCAGGAAGTGTTACAGGTATTATGTTGTAATCATAACAGTTGACAGTCATAGACCATATAATTAAATTGAAAGTCCATCTTTTTGCAGAATGCTGTCTTTCACAGACTAATTTCATCATTCTTTCCCCAGCTCTGTCCCAGTCTTTTATGTATCTTTTCTTCTTTCTGTTCTGTCTGACTCACACACACACAGTACTGCTCAAGAACACAGTCTGTCTAGCACAGCACTCTCAGCTTACTTTTCACCATCTGGTGTAGATCTGCAAGAGTGCCACATGGACTAGGAATTAGAACAAAAACGGAGAGTAGGAGAAAGATATGCAGGGGGTTTTGTACAATTTAATTGCATTATATCATGTATATGTTGATGTACAATGATTTAGGAACATTGCTGACATGTTTAAATATCTGGCTAAATATTATGATACCTCAGAGATGCTAGCAAATAGTTTTCTGAGACTAATTACTAGGGATGAATAAATGACAACACTGGTGTAGAGCATAATGCCTATACTTTGCTCACTTTCTTGTGCTAATAAAAATCAATGCTGCATTCAAGGACAGTAGATACAGTCTTACATACAAGAACACCAATTTACATTAAGTGGTTTGTTGCAGAATTTGCATCAAGGCATCATCTTGGGGCTAAACACAGATTAGAGCAGCCTGTGCCATTTAACTGCACTCCGAAGGCAAACAGAACATCTTTCTTCACTGTCTCCACTCTAGCACACTCACCTTTGTCTTCTCTTACATTTATTAAGGTTTACCCTAGCTAGACCAACTCAATATGAATGCCTGTAGCTTTAGAATCTTATGTGTCTTCCAGTGTTTCCAAACACGTGTCATTGCAGAAGATTTCAACCAAACGTGCCTCCCATTGCCCACATCGAGTAAGTAAGCAAGTAATTAAGTAAGTAAGTAAGTATTTTTTTTTAATTTACCCACACATTTACATGCACATTTACAACCAAAGTGCTTCACAGTAATTGTAAACAAATTCCACCCTCTAATAACCGGCTTCACACATAAAAGCATATATTAACATTAACACAGTCCTTAAATTCACAGTTCTGCAGTTTAAAAGCTGCCAAAAAATAAAAGTGTGTTTTAAGCCTAGATTTAAAAACAGTCATAGACGGGGTGCTTCTAACATCTATTGGAAGACCGTTACAAAGTCTTGGTGTAGCAACAGCAAAAGAATAATACCCTTTTTGTTTAAGACGGAACCTCGTAACAGTCAGATCCGTAATGGTAAGGGTCCTAAAGCTCTTGGGGGCACATACAGACAAAGCATGTCCACAATATGCATGTCTACAGTAGGCAGGTGCAAGTCTATTCAAGGTTTTAAAAACCATCAATACTATTTTATACTGGATTCTGTAAATGCACTGAGAGTCAGTAGAAGGATGCCAAGATTGGACTGATGTTCTCTCTTTTTTGGAACCAGGGCATCTGACTGCACTATTTTGGACTAACTGTACGCGCAGTGCATTACAGTAATCCAATTTATATGTAACAAAACACGAATGACCTTTTCAAAATATGAAGTATTAGGAAATGACTTTAGTTTAGAGATTTTCCAGAGCTGGAAAAACTTTGACTACTGCATTTATTTGCTTTTCATATTTAAGTTCAGAATGAAAAATGGCCCAATAGTTTTTAACCTGTGTATTCACTAAAGGTTTTAAGAAGATTTCCATTTAGTATAGCTGCAAATTTCAAAGAAACAAGTTCTGTTGACAACAAGCTGAAAGCCAGGCGACTAATAACCACTACAGGTATAGCAACAGCATGTGCTGTTCATGCCACATTCAGTTCAGTTCAATTCATTGTATTGCATTTGTTGTCTGAATCTGGACTATATTTTTTGTGGTACCGCAATTTAGCAAATCTTTTCTACCCACCAATGGAACCCTTACAAAATTCAGATACTAAAACATGTGACTAAGGATGACTTGGGTAGAATTTGTAGAATGGGTGGCGCAGTAAGTACCCTATAATGTGCTGTTCAGTGATAAAGCAAATGTTTTCACACATGGTGAGTTCAACAAACAGAATCACTGATACTCTTTGGACACAAATAGCAAACACATTAGCTTGAGTTGGAATCGAGACAATTATCATTCATAACAAACCTGTTTACATTATTTAGCAGACACCCGTATCCAGAAAGACTTACGAGTCACTCAATCTTATATCCAAGATATTGCCGATTTTGTTTGCCGAATTTCTGCACTTCTGTGTGCACTTTCTGCACATATTCAACAGCAAATAAACAAAAAATAAATAAATAAACAAATAACTGAGTTTATAAGAAATGCCTTTTCTAAGAACATCAAGTCCACAGAAGCTATATTGAATCCAGCTGTGTGACTCATACATCAGAGAAAAAAAGTACAAAACTATGAGCCAGACAAACAGTTGTCCCAGGACCTCAGTGTTTCCTGTTCTCCCTTTTGCACCCTCTACATTGTACATTCCTCATGATTATTGCTAACACCTGTCTCTTGTCTTTTTCTGACTATAATCATGTCTTGTTGGCCCATATGTATATTCAGCAAAAAAGCTTTCTTTCACTTATATTATCCACGTTAGAGCAACAGTGCAATAGTTACAAACTTTAAATAATCGGGAAATAAGAAGTGTCGAAAAGTGATGAATCAAAACTAATCATTAAGTTCTAATGATTACAGGTTTGCAAACTTCCAATATTTTCTAATCTGCTGAAAAGCAGCAACACACGATTACTGCTCATCCACTAAACTAAAAGCACTAACATTTTGTGAAGAAGCATTCTCCTCGTCAAACCCATATTTTCGTCGTAATGCCAGATTGTAAATTATGATTAGGGTGCATTATTCTGTCCTAATGAGACCACTACTAAATTAGTTTAGCAGGACTGAACTACATTATTTCATTATTTCATTATTTGACTTACATATTATGTAAGTCAGATTTCATTTGTGTATTTTTGATTCCTCAAGTAAGCTGTCAACAACTGTCTAACCCACGTGTTGTCCATGTTTCTTTATGTTCAGTCATCTCGTGTGAAAAAGCAGTACCTGCATGTACAGGCTCATCCCCCTACCTGTGTGGCTTCTTTTTTTTCAAGGTCCTCTCTAAGGGGAACCCCAACATGCCACAGACCACACGAGAGTTTTTTGTGGTCCAGCCAACATTGCAGATGTGAGCCCAGCCATCCTTATACTTCACCTCCACCACACCTTCAGTTACAGGTAATGTGTCTTTAACAGAGTGTAAGCGTATCTCCTCCACCATGCTCTCATCCACCTGCATCTAAAACACACAGATACGTTACCCAAGACCAGTAATGAGCTGTAAATGTATTCAGACCTAGCCAATTTGAGTAAGATGTCAAAATATTCTCTATTGTAGTTTTTGGAACAGTAGTTGAATATGGGCTAGCTGGAACTGTACGTAAATTATATCTCTCTCACATTTTCCACTCTTGCCACTGTGCCACCTGAGTACATCCCAAAATAATATTTTCTTTCATTCGTTGTTATTTCCACACCAGAAGAATATGCTGTGTTTTCTCCCTGTTATGGTATGTAACATAATAAAGTGTGTAGAATAAGGAAAAGCCACAAAAACACAAGTGTGAATGTCTCTTCAATTGGCATTTGACCATTCTTTCAAATGCAAAATGTCAGTCTTCTTTGAAGACTCCTACACCTGACCTGGTTGTGTTCATATTGTATTAGAGGGTTATGCAACTGTGCTTATTGATCATTATTAACTGCTGGTCTCTGTCAATCTTTCATGGCTGTTTTAAAACAGATGCAGCATTTAAAAAAATATGTTTTGAGTATTCAAAATACATACTGAATCAAAACTGTTAATTTGAAGGGTGTTCTTGTGAAAAGCAGCATGACTACCAAATCTCACATAATACTTTACAACACAGCACACATAAGCCATTATTTTAAGCCAAACAAAAGTAGGCATCAGGCAAAATAAGTAGACAAAATAAGTATTAAAGATTCACTTCTTCACTCTGCATATTTAATATGCATTCACTTTGCTTTGCATTGCGTTACTTTATTTTAATATACAGTGGAATCTTATAATTCTAACGCCTCTTTACTTGTACAGTTCAAACATCAAACAGTAATTCTGAATTAGGCCATCAGCACCCTAAATATGTCACTTAGCATTGCAATCTTTCAACCACCATTCGGTACCGATGCTGAATGTCAATTAGATAGAGAGAAGAAATTACCCAAAAGAAAAAGATCATAGTTATCTACATTACATATTTATGTATATCATTTTCATATATATATATATATATATAGTCTATGAGTCTATAGGTGCGACTTAATTTAATTCTTTCTGAATGTTTTCAAAAAGTAGCATATTTTATAATTATGTAGCATATGTAAAACAGATTGTATATATACTTATAGTATAGTATTGTATAGTATATATACTTAGCATTACAGAAATAAAAACACAATCAAATTAATCAACATGTGCAAAATATGCAAGACTGTTGATGGTTCTGAATGTCTGCTTCTATTCATTTTGGATTCATTGCCCATCCCTATTTCGAATAGTACAGAAAATGCTCGTTAAAAAATGCAATGTTCCTTACATTTACTTTGACTTTTAATTTTTTTTACAATTATTTCATAAAAAGCTTATTATTGTATTTTTCTGCATTAATGCTGCCATCACATAACAGCTCCTTACCATAAAAGACCCTTTCCTTTTGAACTTTTATTAGCTGATAAAACTTTAGATTATTGACGACTCTGGGCTCACAGGCACCAATGATGTCCCATCACATAGCAGAAAAGTGTATTATGGAAAGGAACATTGGATGCCATATGCTGATTTGAAGAAGCTAACAAAGCAGTTAAACCTACAGCTAGCAAGAGTGTAGAGTGAGACACAATTTCTATAGCAGTTCCATTAAAAAACAATTTATTTATTGAAAATGTTTCTGTTGGCTACAATTTAAAAATCTTGAGCAGAAAGAAAACCGAACTCCGCCGATTATTTGTTAAAAATAAAATCAGAATCGACCAAGAAAATAGCAATCGGTGCATATTTAGTCAGGACCCCCACAAGATCGCCACACATCAGAGCCATGATTGTGGAGCAATGAGGGGAATGCTTATAATAAAGTGGAAATTGAACGAACCGTGTTCTAAACCTCATGTAGCACTGCTCTGTCTGATCCAGTTGTACCAGCTACACGCTAACTCACCACCATCATATCAGTGTCACTATTGAGAATGTTCAACCAACCATCTGTGCTGGTCCTATGTATCACTAACAATATACAGTGGGGAATTGCTCAAGCCAGCAAATGTACAGTTGAAGTTTGCCAGTGACCATCTGTATGATCCAGAAAAGGAATGAGAGAAAGCATGATGAGATGGTCAGATGAGACTAAAACTGTACTGTACCTAGATTAAGCAGTTTAGCAGTCTGACTCTAAGCCTCATTATTAAAAGGCATAATCCTTAAAACTAGCTGATATGAGAAAAAATAAACACACAGCTTACTCTGTGTTTATTCCCGACCATTTTCCAATCGGGGTAAAAGAGTGGCGCAAAGAGAGTGAAAACGGATACTTCAAGAATATTAAACTCAAAATAGACAATTACAAACAGAAAAAATCTGTTTAAAAACCGTTTTTTATTACAAAATTCAATTATTATTATTATTATTATTTTTACGTTTTTTGGTTCTCAAACTTTATGACCTATTTGATGCCATATATTTGTTTAATGTAGTCACATGGTAAAGAAAAAAAAACTCGGTATAGAAAAAAAAAAAAACTGAGATGCATCGATAATCGATGCCCTCTGAATCATAATCTAATCGAAGTGTGAGGTGCCTAGAGATTCCCACCCCTAATATATATA
>JAUZST010007039.1:0-14445 GCA_034779995.1 Parotocinclus haroldoi | reverse complement strand
AATGTAGAACCCAGTGCATTATTTCCATATCGATACAATCAAAAGCGTTTTGACATTTCAGAGTTCCAGATTTCATCCCAGAAGTCGTCATGCCCTTAGATGCCATTGACCCAGCTTTGGGTATTGACTCCTCTCACCTGTCCCACATTTCCTCAGTCCCATCCTCTGCTGTTTAAAGCCCCTTATCTGACGCAGTTGGGACACGCAACGTGACGAGATCAAGCCTTGTTTACTAAAGCTCCGTTCCTTCGCTTTGTCTTTTCTTTTAAAACCCCAAATACCACTTTTCACTGCATCTCTAGCCTGAACACAGTCAAACGCTCACACTCTCCCACCCTCTCCATCTCTATCTCTTTCTTGCTCTAGAATCTGGACCTGACCACTAAGAGGATGATCCATGAAGGTCCTCTGACCTGGAAAGTCAGCAAGGACAAAGCAATAGGTGAGAAAATTATAGTGGTAATAAAAATAAAAAAAAACATTTGGCAGAAACCCTTACTGAGGTGAGCAGGGAAAGGTTAAGGGAACCAGCAGTGTCAGCTTGGTAGAGACGGGATTTGAACTCTCAGCCTTCTGATCTGTCCGTTCTGGTAAGCCTCAAACACCCTGAGCAGGTTTGTGTGTGCATGCGTGTGTGGGACGAGTTTATATATCACTGTGGGGACCAAATGGACCCACAATGAGTGCGTTTACATGCACTTAATAGTGTGAGCATAGTACGATTTTTGCCGTTGTCTTATTGTTATACGTGTACAGCATACTCCGATCTAGATGTCACTTTTAGAAATCTGATAACGCGAGCAGGTGTAATTCTGTGAGGAAATCACAAAAAAGGACTTGTTGGTGTATTAGGAGAAAAAAAATAATTGTTGTAATTTAAGTTGCATGTGTCTATTGTACCAATCGGATTGCTTGCTAAAACACTTGACTGCATTGGGGGTTGAATAATTTTGAACACAACTGTTCAAAGACAGATATTTATTTCCAATTATAATTCATATGATCTTTGATACGATATGATCGGTGCTTACCTGTGTGCTTTCGTGTGTGTGTGTGTGTGTGTGTTTTACAGAAATTCAGGCTCTGCTCCTCTCCGACCTATTGGTGCTCCTCCAGAGGGGACCGGACGACCGCCTGATCCTACGCTGTCCCTCACGCTCACTGGGAGGAGTCGGGGGCGGAAGCACGGACCTCAAAGTGCCCTTCTGTCCCGTGGTTCGTCTCGACTCCTCGCTCGTCAGATCGGTGGCTACAGGTTCGTGTGATGAATCTTCTCGGACTTTTCTCTCGTAACAGCAAGTAATCTGGAATGGTGCAAATGATTTTATTGTAGTAATCGCTATACTATACGCTATACTACACGCAGAATTCTATGAGATTTTGTTTCAGTCTTTATATCATGTAGAATGAAAGAGCAAGTCTAATAAGGCTGTTGATTTAACGATGCTTCTCTGGGTCCAGCACTAGATCCCTAAAGGGTGCACAGAGTGCATTAAGGTGCTGTGTTCAGTATAGTAGGTTTTTGGAGTTTTGTTGGTTTGTTTTGGATTATTTAACGTCGCTTAGTGCCATTGCGGTGTCACGCACAAGGTTATCTCAAGACTAATCGTATATACACTCAAGTCATTGCCACTTTAGAGTAACCTATTAACCTAAAGCACGTCTTTGGACTGTGGGAGGAAACCGGAGTAGCCGGAGTAAAAACTCTGGACACTGTATCAAGCGAGTGTAAAGTGAGTTTTGTGAATTTCTTTATTCTGTTAGATAACAAGGCATTGTACGTGATCAGCACCTCTGAGAGACAGATATACGAACTGGTGGCTGGAACTTCATCAGAGAAAAACACGTAAGCATACTTTTAGAACCTTCTAAGGGGACTGTTCAGGTTCTTTATTTTTGATGTGCTGTCAGTTGGCTGTACACGTAATACAGTGCTACCTCGGACCTCGCTGAATTCGGTTCTCGGCTAGAAAACTCTCGGTTCTCATCGTGTGCTTGGGAGCCAACTTGCACACAAACTTGCCTCGCGACTCGTTTTATCCGAAACTCGCTTCCCGATTCGGTATGCAGTGATTAAAATTCACAATAGCTCTTGTCCAGTGAGGATTTCCACTGTTTATTGCATCTACAGTACTGTATTCTTAGTGCTTAGTAAAAATAGAGTAAAAGCAGCAGCAGTAGATGTAAAAATCACCTTGATCATCTTGACTGACCAGTCTGTCACACGCCAACGTTTTAGCCATTATTTAAGGCCACTTTGCTGGCTAGGCAGGCAGGCCATAACACTCTCAAATCGATGCCAATATAGTGACCGAATGACCCGCACGTATGTCTTTGGACTGTGGGAGGAAACCGGAGTACCAGTACCAGACTAAACCTACGCAGACACTGGGAGGACATGCAGACTTGACACAGAAAGGGCCCAGGAGTTCTAAATGGGTTAGCCATGCAAAAAGAAAACAGGAACTGAATCCTCCAAAACACATGCTGCAGGTAGCTTAGTAGCTATGATAATGCTTTGAGTTCACCAATAGAGTAAGTGCTTTGCTTCTACTTTTCACTTTCAACCCATTACTCACTAAATTAGAATTAGATTTTGGCCATTTTTTGGTCAACATTTACATGTTTATGTGCATTATCCTCCGCTCTGATACAGTATATACTAGCTTAAACTCATCTGTAAAAGGTTTGGGGGAAAGAAAATGTTCAAAACAGTAGATAAATACTACTTAATAATCGTCAGTTCTGTTTGAGCCTTATGTGAGCCTTAGATTTGATTCAAAATTTAGACCAAAGTAAAATTTGGGAAAACAGCCATCCAAACAACTGTATAAAAAGCAAATTCTTCAAATACAAGGGTCACGTACATTTTTTTTTTTTCTGCCTAAGAATAAACATTGTATGTCGCTGTGTTTGGTAGAACTTTTCCCGTATTACATTTTTTGTCAATCTCAACATAAAGGCAGTAATAGGCTAAAATATGTGCTCTGAACCTATATAGTTGGAAGGATCTTTTGGAGAAGACGATTTCTTTGACTTCTGGAGGTTCTGGGGCCACCAAACAAGGCTCACCAGCTCCGTAAGTTCTTTCACATCTCAAGTCTGTGAAACAGAATGGCGCAATTTCAATAATGAATCAAATATCTCCTGCAGATCGTCTGAGCTGCGATTGCACGGCAGTCATATCAATCAAGGTAAGGGCGTGTTCTGTTGAAATCAAACGTCAAGTTGATTTAAAGGTTTGGTCTAACTCCTTTTTGTTCTTCTCTAGATGATTCGCTAACAGAAGAGTCCGGGTCTATGGAGAGAGATTCCCAGAGTGATGATGAAAGTGCACTGGCAGCCACCACACCAACCGACCAATCAGAAACCTTCATCCACACTGACGTAGATGATTACCTGGCGCCCAGACCCGAAGTCGCAGAGGCTGCGCTTCAAGACGGTTAAAGAACACAGCTTTTTAAAAACACACAACCAATTTCCACCTACAATCTCAATGGAAGACTAATTTAAGACTTGTTTTTAATTTATTTAATTTGCTGTCATAAAAAGCGAACTCAAAGGATGAGGGGGTGGACTCAGGCCTAGCCCGCAATTCAACCCTGACAGTTAAATAGCTGGGTAAACGTGGAGAGCTAATAAAAAGAACAACGTTCAGACTGTTTGTAGGCATTTTGAGGGAGAACTCAATTTGTGTCGATTTCCGCTCTGACTTTCTCCTGTCGCTTTCACAGTCGAGACGCTCAAGCAGCTGATCTTCAGAGACGTTGAAGAAGGGTGGAGTCAGAACTCGGATGACACTCCTACCAACGAGACGGCCAATGAAAGAAGCCAGTATGCAGAAGGACCAGGACTGGAGGCTGTTGAGCCCAACTCCAGTGAAAACCAAATCACGTCCATGGAGGATCTAGTCGATGCTCTGCCCATAGAGGTGGAGCGACCGTCCGTTCAGGTCATGAGGAAAGGTGAGCACTGATTGGCCAATACAGCAGAGATTTGCTGATATAGTCATAGTTCAAAACCAAACAAATTCCAAATATCTTAGTCATGACAGGCACTGAGTAGAGCTTTTTTCTTTTTTTTACTAACTAACAGAACTACTGTTCCTACAATCATATGCTGTTACCATTAAAAAAAATTACAGCATAGCAGTCTAACAATAGCTTACCACCACAGGAACCCAGGTTTGAGTCCTGGTGGTGAATTCCGGCCAGGTCAGGAGTCACATAGCGCTACAATTGGCCATGTCTGAGTGTGGGAACCTGATGGGTGATTGACCCTCAGCACTGCAGTAGAGACCAATGCCGGCCCTGTGATGGACTGGTGTCCCAATCAGAGCACGATTACGTCTGTGCCCTCTGTTCTCTGTGGATATGCAATATGCCCCGTGATCCTGACCAGGCAAAACTGGGCTTGGAACATGAAAAGAAAAACATATTTGTTATAAATATTATGGGTTCAACCATATGTAGTGGTACTTCAGTCTATGTTGTTAAATTGCCGAAGGCTCGTCGAGTCCGGAGCAAATTTTTTCCATTGGGAATAACGCAAGTTGAGTTAATCCGTTCCATACCCCCAGAAAATCCACACTGTATAAGATATGAATGAATGGTTTGTTCGTTTGGCTTCTTTAACATTGCTGTCAGCATCAATGCTAGCTATAGCTAGCTTATATACATCTTAGCTATAGCTTAGCTTAGCTCTATACACGAGTTCATCTCAATATATACATATATATATATGTATATGTGTGTGTGTATATATATATGTATATACACACACACACACACACACACACACACACACTGTCAATGCCAACATTAACCTACAGGTGGCCAAAATCATTAACACAAAGCATATTTTTGTATAATAAATTGTAAAAAAAATGTCATGTAATTTAGCGAGTAATGGTTTGAAAGTGAAAAGTAAAAAAACGTAACCTATGAGTGAACTTGTGTATTGTACACAGTCCACTGTAAGTGCAGCCTGTTTTCCTTTCGGTGAACTGTAATCCATAACCCTTTTAGGACCCACTGAGACTTATTTGCACAAAGAATACAGTGCTATAGATGTAAAAAGAAACGAGAGCTATTGTGAATCTGAATCACTGTGTACTGAATCGTGAATCAGGAATTGAGTTTCTGCTGTAATGAATACCGAGCAGACGGCCTGAACCGAGTCACATTTTTCTAGTCAAAATGTGTCGAGAACCGAATTCGAGGAGTTCTGAAGTGGTCGTGAACCGAGGTACCACCGTACAGCGTTTCTGATTTGATTATCTCGCGATTAGCGATTTTTACATTCTATAAAAGACCGTTGTTTTTCAGAGGTGTAAACAGTTCAGACCAATGCACGTTTTCTTGTATGAAGTTTGAAACAAACGGATGGTCGCCAAACAGAGCATAACTGTATCAGATTTGCTTAATTCGAAATGTCTGTGAGTTTGAAGTTGACTCTGTATTTTCTTCCTCTGTCTTTCTGTCTCCTTTTCTTTTTGCATGTATTCAGAGCTTGCATTAATTAAGCTAATGTGATTTGAATTCACTCTTCTCTTTCTTTCTGTCTTGCCTTTCTGCCCCATACACACACACAAACACATACACGCATGCTGACACTCTCATTTTGACCTTTTTACTTGCTTTATATATCTGCCTCCTTTGTTTGCACACTGACCCATTTTCGGTGGCACACTCCAATCTAATTTTACCCCACTCACGTGTCCGCACGCACACGCGCACACACACACACACACACACACCCACACACCCACACACACACACACACACACACACACACACACCCCCACCCCGTCTCTCTACCTGTCCTTTGTGCACAGCTGTGGGTGTGGGCTCTTCTATTCCTGAAGGCATCACTGATGTCAAGTCCAACCAATCTTCTGAATCAAAAGGTGGGCTGTTCATCCAGAGATTCTTACTGCCATTGTGATTTAGTCTTTCTGGAGAGACATGGTGTCAATGAGAGAGCCGTTATTCAGGGTTGAGAGTGTGTGAACGACCTTGAAACCAATTGTTGCTGCATTACATCAACTCTGATCATCACCCCGAGTCCTAACAATAAGCCTGCTCTGCCGAAATGAATAGCACCCCAGTGATTCTGCCATTTATGGAAGCTGATTTCTTGTTCGCCATTGCCCGAATCTCCGTCATGACTTGAGCTGACTTTTGAGACTTTTCAAATGATTTACATTCTTGTCATAACAGAACATAACTGTAACTGAACATAATCTGCTGTTGTAATGGGTCTGGCGCTGTATGGAACCTTCCAGCCTACTATAGTCTCGTTACTACAGCTTTGTTTGTGAGTCAACAGTCATACAACTGAGGACATTCCTCCCATTGGAAGGGTACGGTATTGAAATTTGGCTTCGGAATCAGAAGCGGTTTCAAAATTCCAAGAATCAGTTACCCATTAAAAAAAAACTTGTTGGTGCATACTAATGCATCAAAGGCAGGACTGGTGCGACATGCAATCACCTAAATCATCACATTCTAGATGGATGGAGTATCTTAAGGGGTTGGAAAAATGATTACTTTCCCTTTGGACCACATTTGGCATCGCAATACATTAAACGGCATTAAACTTTTTACTTCTAATAGGTTTAAATGATAAGAAAAAAGCTTAATATAATGGTGGTTTATTTGGCTTTGGACCGAATTCAAATTGAATTCGCTTTCAGTTTCAGTAATGTTCATTTCTGCTGCAGGGGGTTCCCGCAGATATTAAATACGAGTGTTTTCCAGATTAGACTGTGATGGATTGGTCAGTTTATTCAGTAAAGACCTGAAGAGTACAATTGTGAATTTTGAAAAATAATGCAGAAATCCAGGAAGTTCCAAACGATTCCCGCTGCATTTGGTTTAGGCATCACTTTGGCACCATTTCTGTCCTGCTTGATGTTTATGTTCCTGTTTATATGTGTCTATGTCAAGTTCCATTTCTAAGACTTTATTGGTTTGCTACATTGATTATTCGGTGGGTTTCTCTTCCAGATTTGTTCTCGCTCAATTCCCCATCTCCTTAGCGCCTTGGGGGGAGAGGGGTTACTTGGGCTGAGTTGCCTTTCATGCAGCTCGCAGTCACATAAGGCTTCCTTTTACTCGCGGCCTTCTACAGAGAGAATTCATTGCACATAGGAACAGACTACACTTGCTGTGTCCATCCGCCATCATTGACGTTGACTTTGACATAGCCAACAGGGCCTCCTTCAAACAGATAATTTTCCTACCCAGACTGTGGAGCTGTGCTATTTTCGTTGGGAGTGTCAAGGACAGGATTAGGAATGAGCATATTTGACAGACAAGTATGGCGGCTTGGAGACAACGTGAGAGAGACAGGATTGAGAAGGTGTGGCCATGTGCAGGGGAAGGATGTGGGGCGCATTACGGATAAGGGAACCAACATGCTACAGGGTAACATGACAGAACGTATTATTGTTCCCTATTAAACTGCCAGTGTAGGTGTTTGGGAGTTTGCATGGCATGCATTTTTACACCCTATAGCCGTATTTTCTTATTTCAATGGATGTCCACATATTTTTGGCCATGTAGAGTATGGTAAAATATGGTTATTAAACTGTGAGATTTTTTTTATCAAGGTTTACTGTAGTTTCACCTTGGTCTTGTCTCGATTATTTCTAGGGAACATCTTCTATCTAGTGATGCCCAAAGACCAGATGGGCGCTCTGATGGAAGAGAGTAGCACTGATGAGGTGCAAGAGTCTTCGGAAGCACCTGATGTTACCTCGTTGTCCTCGCAACAGGAAAATGACGAGCTGCAGGAAGATGGCTGCCAGTCACTAACTGACCAGGCGCCTCCGGAGACGGGGCTCAGCCAGTCACAAGCGAGCGAGCAGCGGCACGTGAGGATAAACGTGGATGAGATCTTTCAAACTATTGAGCAGCTGATGAAAAAGCTGCATCGGCTAAGGGTAAACGGAAGACTCTCGTAACAGACAGCTCTCTCGACAGTCTTTTGGTCCTGATCTGTTCTCATTCTGCTTGGTCTTTCACCCTCACAGGAAATCGAAACGGACCATTACAGACTGATGAAGACGGGAAGGGATAAATCGCCGGTCAGCCAGAATGCCGAAGACCTCATCAGCACATCGGCTTCTGTTAGCAGGACGCCGTCTATGGACAGAGGATCAGGAGATGGTAAGTTCCAGTTGGCCTCATGATGATATGTGGTATTTTGCTAGTTTCTTGGGGAGTGTGAGGATTATGGTATAGTAGTAGTTAAGACATAGGAGTCTCCAGGTCCAGGGTTCAGGGGTCAGCAAAGCCAAGCTGCCCTTGGGTTTTGCCTGAAAATGGATAACAATATATCATTAGAGAGCAGAATTGAATTCCGATAGTGCGGCTTAGGGAACAACAGGGGAGCTTGGTTATCCTTGTTTATTCATTTCAGAGTACCGAGGAATTTTTTCCCTTAAGGAATAATGTGAATTGAATTAATCCATTCCAGATCCCCCAAAAATCCACACTTTATAAAGACTTACAGTTGGCCAAAACCCTTAATGCTTAATTTATGATTAAGTGTGGAAAATCTCATGTAATTTAGTGAATAATAGATTGAAAGTGAAAAGTAAAAGCAATTTGTCAACTTAATCTATTGGTGAACTCAGGGCACTACTTGCTAATGCTAACTGCTCCTGTTTTTCTAGTCAAAATGCATACAGAACATAATTCTTTGAGTGGTCGAGAACCAAGGTACTACTGTATATTTAAAACAGTGTCAGGGTCCAAGAGCCTGTGGTTGTACAGCACTTTCTTTTTGGGTACTACAGCCTCGCTTGAGAGTCTGGTTAGGGGTGTGAAAACCTGAAGAACACTAACACTTTTAATTACCAAAACGAAATGCTACGTTCTCTTTTTTTCTTGTGTAGGTAGAGAAGGAGGCTCGACAGAACCAGTGCAGCCCGAGATCCAATCGACAGGATTCTGACTTTTAAATACACCCTCAAAAAGGGCTGTGTGCTCATGCCACCTCTTCCATCCTATGTAGCGTCACCCTATAGTCCCAGCATGCCTCGGTCCCAGGAGATCCCATGCGACCGTATGTATGATGTTTGTGTCAACTACCATAGAGAGGAGGACAGATGAACCCTCGGCTCGTAGAACGAAAAGGGAACGACGTATGGATCCGAAAGAGAAGGTGATTTATTCTGTTAACGTCAAGATTAAAGATGGATTAAGAAATAAAAAAGGAAGCAAGGTTGATATCAAGCGGACAGAAGGAATGCAAGTCATGAAGGGTCAGCTGAGGAAATGACTCTGCCCTCTGAAGGAAACCAGCACTTTAACCGCTCTATATCTACTCGTTCACTCATCAGTGTGAAACCGGGAAGCCTGGTTCGTACCCCAGCTTAAGCCAGGATGGAAGACTTGACATAATTCAGGTTCTTTTGCACTGGCAGCCCTGCAGGGTTGCAATTATGTTGCATTGTGTATTTAGTTTGTAAATTAACACTATTTGAGAGGATGCAACGAAGGACTTGGTTGTCACGTCATGTTGCCTTTATGCGTTCTTTACACACTGTGGTTAAAGCCTGGTTTATGCCCACATCTCAGAACGTTTGTGCTCATTAAGCAAGCCTGCAGAAGTAAAAGAGTTGATTCACAGATTTAATCCACCATCCTTCATCCGGACATGTTCCTCAATCGTTCAGCCAGTTATCTTGATCTAGCTATAGCTGTAGGTAAAATTGGCCCTAACGCGATTCAGTCTTTGGTCTCTATTCACAAAATAGAGAATATGTTCTTTATAGTGGAAATAGACTCTCAGAAACAAGAGTAAGTACAAGAAGGCATGTTTATGGAGTCACTTTTTCCCCTTAGGCGACATTTGTTTCTTTTATGACAGTGTGAATGGCAAAATATGCAATCATACCCTTCATCTCTATTGCCTCACAGGCAGGGGTTGAGGGCTTTTTCTTTTATTTCTCAGTCAGAAAAAGATGCTTGCATGTTATGTTAACCTTTGTCCCCTGTAAAATGTATCTCGGTTTTGCTGTCTTGTTCGTTACGTTCAGAATAGGATACAGTTTTCAACGTTTCCACATGGAAACCATGATGATGCAGACGTTTGTACCTGTAGATGACTATACAACGCAAAAATTAAATTGGGTCCAGCTCCTATCCCATAGAACACAGGCCAATTGTGCCAGCACAACCTTCAACCTGGGAACTGGAACCCAAGTCAGCGCAGTGACTTTTGCCTCCTTAATGAATTGTGGCTCGACTATCTCGACTATTTGTTCAATGTTTGTTTATTATTATTGTTTGTTATTTGTTTAAACAATGCCAGTGAATTATTACTTATTACTTTCCACACTCAGTTTCTCAGTTTGCCTAGTTACTGTTGAACCTGTTGTAACCCTGCTATTGGCCTTCTTCAGAATAATTCCTAGAGGAAGAGTGTTTCTAGGTTAAACTGATCTGCATTAGTGAGAGTTTTATCGAGAAATTTACGAATCTATTTTTCATTTGCCAGATTGTACTGTCAAAAACTAAAGCTCCATCCCCACATCCTTACTTACTTATCATGGAGTAGATGGATACATAAACCAGGCTTTACATGAGAGGGGGTCACCCCCGGCTATGTGTCACTACCACTGCTGCACTGTGCACTACTGAATGCTGAATAATCCAGTACTGAGGGATAGCTGTATAAACTCAAATGTGGTGTGACCTGCGATGATGTCGAATATACTGTAAAGCTCCTCCGTCCCTTCAGCCATGACACGTGACACTGTGGTCTGCGACGATCAGATCTCGTAACGGGTAACGTCGGAGTTCAGAGGACGTAAACTGAACCAAGATCAGGAGCTCATGACACTAGGACTTGATGTAAGAGGCTGGTGGACCTCCATCGGATGGCGACTGGATTTTGGTTAACCTGCTGCGCAACTCAGGTGGAGAAATGCCAACCCTATTTCTCTTTCTAGCTTTATCTTGCACCCTGTATGCACGCTCTTCTAGCGTTGTTCCATGTTTGTCTCCATCCCAACATCTTTCACGTTGTTTTTTTGTTTGTATCTTAAAAGTGCACATAGAAAGAACACTCAACTGCAACAGCCAGTTTGTGCAAACTACTGTCATTTTGTGTAAATCTTAATTATCATTCTCGTTCGCTCATGTAAGAAAGACAGTGTTCTTATTTTTTTATAATTCATTTTATGTAAAGTTCTAGTTGTTGTGTTGGTTTTATTTTTGTAGAAAGTGTAAATTATTTTATCTCCCTCGTTCGAATGGCGAGATCGGTAGCTGCACAGAAGGAAACTGTACATTCTTCCTGAAGTCTTGTTTGTTTTGTGACATTAAAAAAAAAAACAGAACTGCTGAAATAAAATAACCTGTTCCAATTTTCGAGGCTACACCCATTTGTACGTGCATGCAGATTGTTTAGGTAATGAAGAAAGGATGTACAAGACTCCTGTCAGGATGACTTTGACAGTCAGGTCACCTTGGACTATATTTATAACATGTCTTGAGTATTCGGGATCAACCCTGGGTTTGCCTAGATTTGAAAGGGTGCTAAGGTTCGTCTTTGATTTGGATTTGGTCCAGACGGGACTGGGTTCAGGATTTCAGTCACAGTACTTGAATTTTGGTACTTGCTGACACGGAATACAGATACAGACGAGTGTAATAATATTAGAGTTCTTACAATGACTTTCAAAACACTTTCATAAGATGTTCCTCACTTTCTGACTATAACAAATTTAAATGGGACTGCGAAGGCCTAGCGGCTAATAGACTCAGAAGGTCGAGAGTTCAAATCCCACCTATGTCAAAACTGGCACAGTTTGGTCCTTAAACAAAGCCGTTAACTCATAGTACTCATGAACACAGTATCGGTGCATCTCAAGATTGGGTATTAGGACTGCTCTAAGGTTTAGTGTGTTACAGTTGGCTTAGGGTTCGGACAGGGCATTTGGGTTCGGCTTACTAGTACCAGTTACCAGTTTACCAGTTGTAGGATTTAACTTTGACATTGAGTAGTCTGGGGTTTGAGATTGGACATTTTGGTTGGTCGAGGGTTAAGGTGGAGTATTAATATTATCATTGCAGCCATCTAGGGACAGGCTCCAAGAGTCAGTGTCCAGTGAACTGCACCCAACCTTATCTCTTCATGCCTAAGCACTGTTCAAGGATTAAGTTTGGACTTTAGAATTGGGAGAGTATTAGGGTTATGAAGGTTGGTATGGGGGTCAAAATTTGGGTCTTGAACTTGTGTTCATGTTAATTGTTAGTGCTGTTCTAGACTTGAGGGTGATGGGGCACTGATGTGAAGTGGTCACCTTGGAAACTGAGGTCTTGGCATGCCATCATTGACGGAGCTCACTGTGCCCTTGAATGTGCATTAGGTGCCACTTGCTGGTGGGGCCAGGGTACCAGATCCTCACACCTAAAACATTAGTCACGAGTAAATAAAAACGAAACCTCACATGTGCTAAGTCATGTAATAAGCATGTCTTAAATCTTTATTCATTTTACTAGCAGGAATTAGTTGCTTCTAGAATACAAAAACATTCAACCACGACAGTTGTCTGCTTGTTGTTCAGTGTCTGCTTTGTACTTCGAACAGTCAGTCCAACGGTTCACTTGGAGTCCGACTCGTATTCTGGGGGCCAGAACAATTCTCAAGCACTCTTGATTATCCACTCTTCACTCTCTGGTCTGCACAGCCACTTCTTGCAAGTGTTGCCGTACCACGGTGTCCAGAACTTTACTGAGGCTTTTACAGGCCTGCATAGCTGCATCCATCAGTGCAGTCAGATGATCCTGGTGGAGCCGAGCATCCATCTGCACCAGCGCTATGTTCTCGCTGCGGGGCAGAAGGGCCAGTGCCAGCGTGGTCCCACTACCGCTCTCCTCTGCATGGCACAGGTCTGCCAGGGGCGTGTCTTCTACGAAACCCGCAGTACAGGCGCAAACGTAATCTCTCATGGGGATGCCGGCGTCCACCAGGGCCAGAGTCGCAGCGTTAACGCAAGCGCTGTAATTTCCGCCGTCTGCCTGGAGGATCTGCACGGGATGAGGAACTTATTACACGTAATACAAGACAAGAAACTGAGCCTCAGGCGTCACAAAATTCATCCTATAACGCTGCTGACTGCACTGACGAGAAGCTCCCCAAACAATAAGTGGCATCAGCAGCCTCACTGGAGCCGGCGCAAAGTAAAAGTTGTGAAAGAGTGGAATTATATTTGTTATAGCAAACAAAAACATGACCGGGGAAATCAACGAAACTGGAGACTCTCTGGCCGAACTGCTGGACCACCATCCATCAAAACTTGAGGGGAATAATCAAAACTAGGGCCATTGTGATACTGAAGGGGGCTGTCACCTGTAGGTAAACGAGAAGCTCCCCAAACAACTAAATTGTTCCTTTCACCAAGAGCGGCCAGAAGAAGAATGTTACAGCACAGTAAGAGTGGACATACATTTTATTTATCAAACAAACAAGACAAAGGAAATCAATGAACCCAGAGACTCTCTGGACGCATTTCTGAACCGCCATCTACCAGAATTTGAGGGTATATTAAGAACAAGGGCCATTGTGCTACTGACTGGAATATTGTATTGGGAAAATAGACATTTTCTGGGTGCTAAATCATTAGTAAAATTATATCGTTACTAGAAATTATTAGCAGATTATTGCAGATCTATCAGCTTGTCAATGTGTAATGTTTATTTTGACACTCATACTACATGTAATAGAACTACGCAGATTTTTAAGCACTAACGTGGAGGCACCTCCCGTACCTTAACGTAGATGTCGATTTGAGATCGCGGGTAAAGCTGTGTGAGGACGGCGGCTTCAAACGTCTGCTTGAGATGAAGGCTCATCTCACTGGACTTGCGATCTCCGTGTGGTCGCCTTTTCCTCTCGGCCGTGCTGAACGTGGCCATGCTGTACTGGCAGTTGATGACCGCTCGGTCATGGAGGGATTTACTTCTGGATCCTCGAACCTACAGGAAGAGTTTGAGGAGCGATGGGTTAAAGAGGACGATGAAGGAAAAGCTGTGTGATATGGCATATAGATAGAAGATAAACCACTGTGAGTGGAAAGAAAGGGATGGACATGGTCAGCAACGTTCAATTGGTATTAAGGGTATAAACAGAAGTAGCCTTTGGTATAGATAGCCTTGCTTTCCCATTCTGATGCTCGATTTGAACTTTAGCAGCTCTTCTTGACGTACACTCCTAAATGTATGGACTTGCTGCCATGTCTTGGTTGAATATATACAGCTCACAAATATTGGGTGATAGTTCGTTAAGGGATATTTTGAAATTGAAATTGAAGGAATAAAATGTAACATTATATAATAATTTTACTGACGGCCCACAACAGCAGCTTGCCTGTGGTGGGTTCACAAAGTTTTAAGTACCTCGTGCGGTCCATACACGACCGCGAGC
>JAUZST010007038.1:0-14446 GCA_034779995.1 Parotocinclus haroldoi | reverse complement strand
TATATATATATATATATATATATATATATCAATCAAAGGTTTGTGGACACCCAAAAATTACAACTAAAATCATGGATATTAATAAATAATATTAATAATAAAGATTTTTGTCACACTCTGAGAAGGCTATCCACTAGATAAAATATGAGACTCTTGGGAAAGGATGTTGGACAATAAGCCCTGGCTCACTATTGGTAATAGAGTTCGTCTCAAAGGTGTCGGGTGGAGCGATGGTCGGGTCCCCGTGTACATCAGCAGACAATCTGCAAACCATTTCTTTCTGAACAAAAATTTGAGAAACTTATTTTATGAGCAGATGGAGGTGTATACAGTAAAAATATCCTACTGAGAGCTTTCAGTATAACACATTACTCAGCCATTTGAATAGAATAGTGTGAGTTGCTGAGACATGCTGCATAATGATCACCTGCACAAAAACGAGGAGAAGCAATACTGAAATGAGGTTTAGCATGCAAAAATTGTACTCGAAGCAATTTCAGATATCAAAGAAACAGCAGAGTTAGGCAAATACAGATTTCCAAGATCCACAGCAAAATGTGAATGTTACACAAAGGAAAATGCAACATTTGAGGAAAAAGTCGACGCATACGATAAAGCAAAAAAGAACTGCTGAGGTTAAGAGGAAAATTCCACTAGAAGATAGTGATATATCGAATCCAAAACAATGTTGTGACCTAAGAAAAAAGCTGTACATATGGTCTTGAAACAATTACTAATATAATAATTTAAGGCAAATTAGTAGCCTGTATCATTATAATTTATATACAGTACGATGTCAGAATCAGGGGTGCATTTGCCAAATGTTAGTAACGCTAAGTGCATCACAACCTCGTACTTAAGAACATTCTTAAATTTACAAGCATTTCCCACAACCCCTTGTAACCATCATAGTATGTATACTCGTTCATAAATGTAAGGGTCCTGTTACCCAATAACTCTTATGTTCATGTGATATTCGTGTGAAGTAACAACTTAAAACTCAAAGAACAACTTAAAACTGAGGTAAACTCAAGGAACAACTTAAAACTCAGGGAAACTTAAAACTCAAGGAACAACTTAAAACTCAGGGAAACTTAAAACTCAAGGAACAACTTAAAACTGAGGGAAACTTAAAACTCAAGGAACAACTTAAAACTCAGGGAAACTTAAAACTCAAGGAACAACTTAAAACTCAAAGAACAACTTAAAACTCAAAGAAACTTAAAACTCAGGGAAACCTAAAACTCAAGGAACAACCTAAAACTCAAGGAACAACTTAAAAATCAGGGAAACTTAAAACTCAGGGAACTACTTAAAACTCAAAGAAACTTAAAACTCAGGGAAACTTAAAACTCAGGGAACAACTTAAAACTCAAGGAATAACTTAAAACACAAAGAAACTTAAAACTCAAGGAAAAACTTAAAACTCAGGGAAACCTAAAACTCAAGGAACAACTTAAAACTCAGGGAAACTTAAAACTCAAGGAACAACTTAAAACTCAAGGAACAACTTAAAACTCAAGGAACAACTTAAAACTCAAGGAACAACTTAAAACTCAAAGAAACTTAAAACTCAAGGAACAACTTAAAACTCAAGGAACAACTTAAAACGTAAAGAAACTTAAAACACTGGCAAAACTGGCATTCTTAAAGCTACGTTATTTTTAAAGATGTCAGTGAAACGTTTATTGTCCTTCAAAACACATTAAAATCTGCCCTCAGATCACACGCACACACACACACACGCACACGCACACACGCACACACACACACATTTATTATTAATATGTCTTTGCATTTTGAATGGTACTTTACTGGTATTTGGTGTTTGTAATTGTATTTTATTTGCTTTCATTCAGTCATCTTGGTGTTTTGTTTTAAAGCTAGATCAATTGTGCCTATGTTGTTTTACATAAAGAGCTTTAATAACTCTTTGTGTAACTTTTGGTACTTTGCATTGTAAAAAAAAGTTGTGTAGTCAACAAGTTACCAAATTTAAACGCTCCTCCTCATATATTGAAATAGATATTCCAGTGAGCACCAGCTGATCCTTTGTGAATTCTGTTATTGGATCAACTTATCCTTATATACTTAGATTATATATATATATATATATATATATATATTCACCCCATTTCAGTTTCCTCTCAAGTCTTCTTCCTTATGCAAGTCAGAGACCTTTTCCTTTCCACTGTCAACTCCTGCTGTGTATTTGATGTGCAAACGGTTTAAAAATTGATTTGTGCTCATGTGTGTTGTTAGAAGACCTATATAAATACTTCTGAAGGCAGAGACAGAGCGAGCATAACAAGATCTAGTCTTTGGGTGGTTAGGATTTCATTTGTCTTTCTCTAGCAATCAGTGCACTGCTAAAACATCAAGGTAATCTGTTAACTCATTTACAGAATAGGGTAGTTAGTGATCTCCTCCAGCAGCATTCAGCTAGACAATGATGATACATAAGCTCAGGTTGTTCAAACAGACATCAAGGCTGGCTTTACATGAGAAGAAATACAGAACGGTAGTGCCATGGCACGCAAGTAACACGTCACAATTAGTCGTGACTTCAAATTCAAGAACTGAAACAAAAAATGAAAACAGTTCACTTTGAAGGCACAGTTCAAGTTTCAATTTAGTCTGATTACATTTACAATATATTGCATTTTTATCAACAGACATTGTTGCAAAGCCATTTTACAAAGAGCCAGCTCTAGACTTCAACTGAGCAGCCAGAGGTGACAGCAGAAAGAAAAAAAAACATTTTAGATGTTCAGACACAAGATGTTCACTGTGGCATGTTATGAAATGTTGTTTTGAGAGAGTAAAAAAGGTTTAGTTGAACTGTAAGAGGTTCTTGGTGGATGTTTGTGGGTTTCCATTGGGATTTTTCACCAAAGTTTAAAATACCCTAAATCATTTTTTTATGTATTAACCCCACGTTTCCCCCCAACCAATGACTTCATGTGAAAATTAAAAGAAACAGCATTAAGTCAAATCTTTGTGTTACCTAGGCAGTCCTGCCTTTCTTCTGTTACTGTCTTAGTGAGGTGGTTTAGGGGTTAGAATTCTTTCCAAACCATAAGGTACTGTTCTGTCCACATATACAAAAAAATGCCATTGAAATACAGCATTAGTCCATATAATCTGAGTCAGTGCTCAAAGGACTGCCAATTTATTGCTCATTTATACACTCACAAGCACCAGCCTGAGTTTAGTTGACACACTTTATCCTTTAAAATGTCATTCATCAAAAGGGTCTGGCAAACTATTGAGCTCCACTTGGTGAAAAATAAGAAACAACTCATTTGCTGTATGTGTGAATATAGCAAGAGGCTGTAATAACAAGAGGCAAGCGCCAACAGCAAACAGCTCTGCAGGACTGGCTCAGGCTGTCAGATCTCACTTGTATATTCGCACTTTGCTTCCATGTGTGGTATGATTTTTCTAATTTCCTTTTCGTACATCAGGTGGAGTGGCTGTGAAAAAAAAAAGCCAGGTACGACTCCCAGGGTAAAGATTTTCAGTTCCAGATAATCTAGTAGTATAAAGTCTAGTAATCTAGTACCATTACGCATGAGTGTAGCATTATGCAGTTCATGCCATGTGATAAGAGCATGAGAGCTGTATCTATAATGCATTGGGACAATTTGCTGCATGCCTTTATTTTAAGTTTCCATTAATGTAGCTCACAGGCATGCTAATTACATTAGAAGATCACTATGAATAGAATATGGAATTCAACGACATGATCTGGTTCCTATTGTTATAACACCTACGACGTAAACAATTGCGAGGAACGAGACGGAAAGGCTTTCCATAGGATCCCTTACCAGACCAGTAAGGGAAACAGACTGGTTAGTGATGAGCCAAATTACTAATTAAGCCATTAACAAGACAGGAACTCGAACTGCACGACGAGGCAGAAAGAACCAGTTCTTACAGAAAGGCTCCATCTTATTTGAACAGCAGTGTTAGCATAAATTCTTTGTACAAAATAACCAGAAAGCACAGCCCGATGGCGATTACAGGGGGGGAAAGGCAAACAGTTCTGGAATATTGTAAAGCCGAAGAGATGCTGTCTATTGTTTAGCTAGACATGCAAATGAAAGCAAATAGCATGGCACTTAATTAGGATAAATGGTGATGCATTCTGAGACTGTACGTGAATGTGGTGTGGTCAGGCATTGCAGTATTTTCCCTGTCAAAGTGGTTGTGTTTAATATTTTATAAATAACCTGAAATAAGTTGCCATATTTCAAATAGACAAAAGCGGTGAAAATTAGTGTCACTAATGGTCTGACCTCAGACATTTAAGACTATGTTTGAACAGTCAGCTCAGCTGGAATTCCATTTGAAAATTTGGGAAAATCTGAAAGGGTAAGGTCTTGGCTGAGATGATCTAACGTCTGATGTAACAGTGTAAATGGAAATGCATTGTAACAGTATTTATGGTTACTATTTGTAGTGTGGTAGTGGTGATGATCACAAGCCGGGATTAAAGTATTAAATGAAGGGTGGCGGAACTGTACAGTATTAGTAACTTCATGGATTATCTTAAAGTCGATTTACTTTAAAACAGTTGATAGAGATGTGTGAGGGGGAGGGGGAGGGGATCTATCCTCATGGCTAACCAACTGATCAACTCCATATTTACACACCACAAAGTCAGTCAACCTTATTTCTGTAGCACTTCTCACTTCACGTTCAATTAATAAATATTTGGTCATTTTTTTGCAGACGCCAAATATACAAATTGTAAAAGAAAACACATTTACAGAAAAAAAAACTGTGTGAACAAAATAATACATAGAATAGAATCAATTTAAGAGTATAATAAAACTACAGCATATAAGACAATACAAATAAAATCAAATATAATTACTGTACATAAAGTATGGAATTATTTAGTCCAGTAAATAAAGGTACCGCAGGTTCTCGAGTCCCTCAGCAGGAAAGTTTTGCTGGCATGGCATGATCAGTTAACCAAAAGATGGGAGGGAGAGTTAATGCCCTCTGTTGTGATCTGGGTAAACACTATGAGGATTGGAACTGGTGACAGAAGAACAGCTTGAGCCACTCACGCTCCCACATTTCAAAAAGCAACGATTAGACTATCATATTAATATTGCATGTGCATGAAGACTGTTAACTCTTCATCGCTGTTTTTTCAAGCATGACTCCATATCTTACACGTTTCTCACCAGATCATTACCCTGTATAACATAGACGACATAGCCATGCAGGATGAA
Organism: Parotocinclus haroldoi; assembly: GCA_034779995.1. NCBI lineage: Eukaryota > Metazoa > Chordata > Actinopteri > Siluriformes > Loricariidae > Parotocinclus > Parotocinclus haroldoi. The sequence goes on along the minus strand of JAUZST010007038.1, from coordinate 9,197 downwards.
ACCCGATAGACTTTGACTTCAAGTAAATCGTTATTGGGTTTTAAAACAGCAGCCGAAGCAAAGGGCTGAATCCAAGTGCACAGGTTAAAAGCCAAAAACAGGTCGAAACGCGAATAAGCAATAGTAACGAATAATAGTGAGCCAGAGGAACAGACAGGGATTAAGAGTTTGAGAAAGAACAATATAGGACTTGTACCCCCCAATACACACACATGTGCACACACTCACTAAAGAATCACCCAATAACAGGCACAAGATCCCAAACGTAGCACCCATGCCACGATGCTACCAGCCTCCTGCTTACGTTAATGCAAAAGAAGATCCTCTATTTCAGTGGCAGCTGTACCTTCTGAAATCTCCTGAAAGCCCCTGCCATATCAGGTATTTTCCTGTAATTTCCCGCATGTAGTCCTCCCTGTTGTGACCTTTGTTCAATGCTGACGTAGGAATACGCACGATGGCATTACCGACGACCGATACGTCTTTCTTCAGTTGGAATGGTCCAGCTTCATCATCTCTGAGAGATCCTGGGACCTTTGCAATCAGGTTTGCAAACCATAGCTCAGTATTTCTCCTGTCATGAGTCATGTGAACACTAGTGCAACAGCGGAGAAGGAAAGCAGGTGTGTGATTCATCACCTAGCTGTCAATGCTAGCACCCTGGAACAGTGTCTTCTGACTGAATTCATTCTAATGCCACCCGCTAAGACTGTCTAATGTCAGACTAAGTAAGAATGTACGAAACTCCTCCAGTCATGAGTTGAAAACTATTTGCTGTAGAAAGAAGCAGAACCTTTTTTTTTTTTTTTAAATGTTGTAGATAAACGTAAAAGGAAAGAGGAAAAAGAGAAGTCTGTGAATTGCTGCACAGCCAATTTTGGAGGCTGAAGCTAATGGCGTCGTGACAGATGCCCTCAGGCCGTGTGGTCAGTCCACAGAGCTGGAAAAAGGCTCCATCTCCTGTCCAAGCAATATTACATTCCAGTCCAAATGGAATTTCACTCCATTTCATCATCGTTTTTGTTGGATTATACCAACAGGCTTGTTGTTATCCTCTGTCTCCATGATTTCACTCCATCCCGCATCAAGGTGGCCAAATAACCATGCCCAAAAAGCTTTTACTTCTATGGAATCATAATGAAATATCCCCTTACTTTTCGTGAGCAGTGTATGTGATATGACACAACCTGGCTTATCTACAGTCTTACACAATAGTAACAATTACCATTACGGGTAACGTCATACCATCTCTAACGTGTATGTCAAAGATACATTCAGGAATTGATGCAAATTTCATTCATCCATCAAAAATTCATCCAGTCAGCACATTAGTATGGAGCTCCATGAGTATTTAGCTGTTTATTTATTTACACATCCACATTTATTATTACAGGTCTCTCTCTGAAGATATTACTTTCATCGCTGTTTGAGCATTAGGGGAATCATATACACACCTGTACATCTGACAGAATAGAATACAGGCATAGTAGGAAAGTAGGAAAAGGAAATGGAATAAATACTCAGCAAAGGTCAAGCCCCCAATAGTAATACATGATCGTACCATCAGGGAGTCGTTGAATGCGATGATGAGTTTAAAATATTTTTCGAGGCTCTTGTGAAGGGCTGTGTGAGCGATTCAGGGTGATATTGAACGTAACAGACGAATCAGCTAAAGAAAGATGATATCCTGAAGGTTTAAGTCATGCTGCCTCACTTTTGTTACCCGGGAACACGGACTGAACATTTCTCGAGGAATCAGGCTTCAATAATGTAATTTTAAATGTGGGAAATCAACTGTCAAACACGTTTTCAACCTAGGACAGGAATATTTAGCCGACCTTCTCCACAACAATAATACTTCCAAGCAGTGAGGACTGGAGCACCTAAAATATAGTGTGTACCCCTTCTGCGCCACCCCCCAACCAACACACACACCTACCTACGTTAGAGACAGTATACAGGTATACTGTACACAGTATACACAGGTGTACTACTTGCAATAGGACATTGATAACTACGAACCCCATTAGAGCTTGGTAGAAATAAGTATCAGAAAGTCATCCACATGAAAACAAGCAACGTTACATGAAAATACTCAAAACAAATCAACCAACTGTCTCTAAGGACGTGAGCACATGACAGTTAAGGTAGTTAGCCACACACACGAACAAACACTGAGTTTGAATGGCGCATCCGTGTATAATCATACAAATAAAAAGTTTTTAAAATAATAACATAAATTAACTGATAAAAGTTTCCATTCATTCCTAATTATAAAGTGCTCTATTAACGGAAAGCTCCATCTGCTGATCTGCATGCTAAAGGTCTAAATAAAGCCAGAGAACAGATACAAAGTTGACAAGTCGCATCACAAAGGTCTCCAAGGAGACGATTGTGAGAATGACGCAATGACAGTTGTGACAACGAAGCAAATGCATATAATAAAACAGACAGTTGAACAGACATGCGTCAAGCAGTCATAACTGGAGGCTAATGCAACTCCATGTATAAGTCGCTGACCAGAAGGACGCTGCTATTTTAAATGTTTCCTACATGACGTCTTATAATGTGGTGCAGCGCACCAGGTGCCCGTGCACCTCGCAGATTGAAAAGTGACCTAGAGAAGCATTTTTATCTGACCTCTCAGGCAGTGCAGACTTACAGTTCCAATGTCAGAATGAATTCTTATTATATCGTGGCAAGGAACCTTGCTGAGTTGGTGCTGCGAGTTTCTGGAATGTCACAGAGAGGGTCAATATTTTCAATTAGGTTGTGCTAACAATAGAAAACAAGCCAAACATCGGTGCCAATGGATACAGTGGCTCTTGCTGTGTGTGGCAGGTCTCCAGGTTTGCTAGATGGGATTGATTTAAGCTTTCCTTTACATTACCACATGTGGTGAGGCTAGCACTGCTGAGCCATCTGAGTGCAGGGTTCACATCGACGTCTGTCCCAGCCAGGCTAGAAGATCGTTTCAATCTCTTAACCCAAACAGACCCAGTGTGTGAGCTCAGCACCAAACAACATCATGGCTTGCCTGTTAACTAAACATCCATTTCGCTATTTAGTCTTAATCATCCTTTTTTTATTTATCAACCAGTGCGCTCAGTAACCATCAAACTATCTGTCCATCCATTTATCCATCCAATCACATATTCCTGTTTCAACATATTGTAACTATGACTGAGAAAGTCAATCTCAACATATTGTCTTGTTACATAGCCTATTTTAGACTTTATACTCATTCTGTTTAAATAGACCAAATGTGTGTGGTTAGATTCAGTGCTAAAAACAAAGTTTTTAAGCGCTTTTAAGAAACTCCATCATTCCGTCCTATATCAATCCAAGCCACATATTTAGTCATGCATGCAACCACCCAGACATCCCTCCATCCATCCTGTTTCCATATAATTCCATATATCTCTTCTTCCAAGCATCTAGCCAGCAAGTCATCCTTCTTTCAAATATCAATCAATTTTTTAATGTTATCTAAGCATGCACCAAACCAAGCATCTCTTCACCCACTCCTCATAACAGTACCCATTCCATTCATCTATCCATCCAACGATTCATCAGTTCATGCATCCATTTAAACTCTGTCTGTACATGCAATAACTAATCCAGTACTCATTTGAATCCTCCATTCACCCCCACATTTATGCATCTGCCCATATATATAAAATCATCTATCCAGTCAGCTCCCAACCAAGCATTCCTTTTTTCATTCACCGACCCATTTACCACCTGTTGAGCTGCCTTATCCATCCACCCATTCATACAGACATCAGAGCATCTGTCTGTTTATTATTATAATCATCCACTAGACCAAGCATCCATCCAAGCATCCATCAATTCATACGCCCATTTTCCATGCATTAATCAGTCATCTGACCATCAAACCAAGCATCCAATCAACACTTAGATCCATGCATTCATGTGAACTCCATTTATTCATGCAACAATAAATCCACTGTTCTATTTAATCATCCATTAATCACTGAAATCCACCCACACATTATGCAATCATCCTTACATGCAGCTAAGCAACCATCCAAACATCCATTCGCTATCCAATCTATCCATCCATCGAAACATCCATCCCTCCCACTTCCCACATCCTTCCTGCTTCATAAAGAATCCTTTTTAATTAATAGGTCAGTTATTTCTTTGTATCCTCTGTCCATACATCCCACTACACAACCATCCAAACATCCATCTACTAATCCAAAGATCCATGCAAATAACCATTCAAATGCATCCACCAAGTCAAGCAGCACTTAAAATCCACCCATTCAGGAAACCACCCAGTATATCCAATATCTCTTTAAATACAGACTGCTCTGTTCTTTTCAACATAATCTGTTCGATATAAACATATATTCTAAAAACATTTAGAATGCAGTCATCAGGCTACCATCCATTTCATCTATCAATCCATCTATCCATCCATCCATTCATCTCAGCTGTAACCCTTACCTTAACTCTTTTCATTATAATTCTGGGCTGTGTATTTGCTGCTTCCGTTATCTTATCATAAAACACCACCCGAATCAGAAAAAGTTCTTCCATCGACCTCTTACCTTTTGCATTAGTGATGTACTGCCAATATCCAATGTATGCTTTACTTTTAATTTGCCCTTGCACCACTACTTTTGTATCAATATTTCAAATCCAAGGGGCTTTGATCAATACGTTCTTAGGCAATACCGCAGGCAAGATGAAACTTTGATCAGCTTGTCTAAATAATATGTGCGTGCACAAAGAGCACAAATTTACTGCTGGAAGAAAAAGCATAATTGGCCGTACGCTTAGGAAAATTGGCCAAGCCTATTATCATGGAAACTCCATGACAGAAACCATATCTATATTTATCATTGAATATAAAGGACTGACGGCTGATACATTGTGATTACGGTCCATGTGAGAATAGTCCAGACCAGAGAATAGAAGATGCCTCCGGCACAGAACAGTACATGGCAGCTTCGGACAGGTTTTTTTTTTCCCCCTTCTCATTTCGTTTTTACTTTTTTTACTTTTCTCTTGCATTCTGTGACGATAGGTTTCAAACAGACTGTCATTATAATATCATTTACCTCAGTAGATTCATTAGTGGTGGCATACATTTGTTTGAAACTTGCTTGACATAATAATGCCAGTGTAATTCTTTTGAATGTCTTCAGGCTTGAGAAGCAACACTTTCTCGGGGCGTCGGTCCATTTAAAAGCATCACACGCTCACCCACTCATGCACAGCTACTCGCGTCTGGGGGCCTATTAGAGTAGACGTTCCAACACACGCCATTTCAGTTCCAAAACATTTTTGGAAGGCTCCGATTAGGACCAGAGTACATGGAGATACGCACATGGACAACATGACACAGAGACAGTATTCCGAGATGAGGATCAAACTATGTGCTGCTCAACACACAGATATCTTAAAAGGTTTAAAATTCTAAAATCTGATAAAAGGCATGGACGGTACTCTATTTATATGGCCATTAAAATTTTTCCTTCCATCCTTCCATCCATCCATCCATCCTCCACTCTATCCATCTATCGACCCATAGTCCTTCATATCCCTGTATCCATTAATCCATCAATCCATCCACTGTTCCATCTTCCCATCCACGCCTTTCATCCAGTCACCCATTATTTCACCCACCCACTCATTCTCTGAAAGTTTAAGAACCTAAACTAAAGGCAACGCTTTTCTCTTTGGTTTAAACGAGCTTAACACCACACTTATTCAATTTTCAGGAAATGCCGATTGAGTATTGTAGTATTTCATCTTTAGGGGTTTCCCAAAACGGATTCATTTACTATTGTTTGATTGAAAACCTTGCCAATGCTCGTTCTCGCTATTTTTAAGGCTCAGTTTTTACTTTAAAGATGGTCATTACAAGATGAGAAACACTAATAAAACTAGTTCTGGATTAATAAATGAAGGTAAATGGCTGATATTCTTTTGCTTTTGTTCAGATATTTATTCATGAGAGTGGTGTGAGTTCCATCAGGGATCGTGTTTGATTTATTCTCTCAATGTAATGCAGCTCTTGTGGAATACTTTGAATGATTGAGGCTGCTGCTGAGATGACCTGTTTTTCAACACTGACTCTGAAACAAATGAGTCATTCTCCTCTACCGTGTACCCAAGTCCCCCTGCACACTCACATACACCGTTATTAAAAATGTCACGTGCTGTCGGAAAATGACAGAGACTGAAGGCTATTTGTTATTATTTTGACAGTCAATATAACATCACACGCATTGCCATGGAGAAGGATTTAGAATCGATATCCACTACCGCCATTTGTTGCCGGCCTACATTAGTCTGGACAAAGACGTGTTTTCTGAGATGGGAGTCATAGTCCCTGTGCAGACCTGAGCTGTCTGGTGTATTTACAGTGAAAGTACAAAGGATGGAAGAAAGTTATATAGATAATATGACGTGTTGGATTTGTGGTAAAATACAAATACACAGCTGTCAGGCAGAGCATGAATGCAGTGTCAAAACAAACTGAGTTTCCATGATTTACACCGTATTTACATATCACTTCTTTGGCAGACAGATAAAAAATATTGTTTTTGTCACAGTTTGAATTCTAGTAGTACCTCTCAAGACAGAGCACTGTTTAATCTACTACATACACAACTATGTTTTTTTTTGAGTTGTTGGGTGAAATATGGGAACCCTGTAGCTACCAGAAATAATAACTGTATTATTGTGTGATGTATTACATTCCACATAAGTCACAAACCCTGCAGTTCTTGTATTGAAGTGTTTATTACTGATGTCCAGAGAGGCCATCAGTTATTCTTATTCTGTTTTTGTATCATCACCATCATCATCATCATTGTTATTATTATTATTATTATTATTATTATTTATTGTCTGTTGTCTCAAGCTGTTCTCATGTTCTCTACGAAACATTTTTTAATCCAGATTTTTCATTTCATTCCACTTTTATTTCAGTTTCCATTTCAACTTTAACTGTTTAATTTAAGATAACTCGCTCACCAACCCCTTTATTAGGTTTACACCTTACTACCACTGAGTTAAAAACCTCTTTTAACTTTAATGAACTACCTGACCGGCCTAATTCAGTGCTGGCAACATTGCTCCGAGATTTTGGTGCATATTGGATATTGACATAATAAAGTCATGCATCGACTTGCTGCCATGTGATTGGCTAATTATATATTTGCTTTAACAAGTAGTAAGTAGGTGTAAAAGTGACAGATAAGTGTATATGATTAAGGTTGTTCATGCATGGTTACATGGTGGTTGGCACTCCCCCGTGACCCCATAACCTAACACACACACACACACACACACACACACACACACACACACACACACACCCAACACCACCACCACCACTAATAGTGACCAGTCAATGTAGGATTAAAAGCTCAAAGACATGTAAGTTTTTGCCATACTAGTAGCTACATGAAGGTTTATAAAGCTAGAAAAGAAAGGTTAAACTAATAAAACAAATACAACTATGGGGGTTGTTAGAGAAAAACATGTCATTATTGCAGTGTAATATCAAATATTTATACAAAATGTGTTGAAAATGTGATTTATACAAGAATAGCCTAGTATAATGCTACGTTCTAGCATTAGAATTCTTTTAAATACAAATGTTGTTGGATTATTATATATTATAACGATGAATAATATACAAATGGAATCATTTGTGGATCTGTTTAATAATTAACTTAAGTTACTTTATTAAACAGTTTTGTCTCACCCAAATGACTTAAGCTAACCATAACTAACTTTTACTAGATATCCCTTATTCATTATTGTTTTCATTTTGCCTAAAATTGTTATTTGGACATGTTTTAGAACTGGGGAATTGCCATAAATGTAGATTATTCCTTTCTAATTGCACTAATTATGAACCAATTCACTTTGTGTCATTTGTTATATGGTGAGTTGTGACCATTCATTTCAAGTCATTTTCATAACACATAAAAAAGAGCAGTTTCCAATTTCCTGAACCATGCTTTTCATCCGGAATAAGTAGTTCACTTCTTCTGTGTAGCTAAATATGACAGACCGCTTTCATGCACATATCTATTCAGTTTCATTTTGCAAATATTTTTTAAAAATCTATTTCATCTCTACGTGAGAAAGAAATGACTCACAATGTAAAGGTTTCCGAAAGGAATTTAAAACCTTGCTTTGGCATTGCTTTTGCCCACCAATATAGCACTAAGATGAATAGGAGAAGCTTTTAAATCATGCAATATTAAACCTTGAAAATCCGAAAGCATTACAGCTAACATTTTCCATCGTTCCAATTCCAACTTTCCATTACATGTTTAAACACTGTAGCCTTCAACTTCTAAATCTAAAATCAATATTGAAAATGTAAATAGTAAAAGAACTGTTTTTCATTTACTAGTCCTTTTAACTACAGGTGTGCAAGCCTTAACGTTCTCATTCAATTCTGTTTCTGAAATCGACACTGAGCAGAAATTACTGTACCATTACCAAGTATCAAGTCAAAAATGAGGGGATATTTCATTAGGGGACATATCATTTTGAAATATCCCCTATTGTATGCAAGCAGTATAGTTTACATACTTTGCACATAATGTTTTATTTTAATTAAATTAAAATTACATTAAATTACCATTTTATTACAGTACTGTAATTTTATTAAACTGGAAACGAAAATGAAATGTTGTTGTTGTTCTCAGCCATGATGTAAATCTGTGAATAGACATGAAGATAACAGTTCACTGCCATTTATATTTAACCAATCAATTCTGCAAGCTCTGCAGAATGGAAAAATATTCTCCAATGTAGATGTACAAAGCTAGTAGAGATTCAGTATATCAAAGGAAAGAGATGATCTACAAAAGTATTTTAAATCAGGGACCTGCTCACTTTTCCAACTCTGTTATTTTAGTATTTTTACTTTCATTCATTTTTGAAACTGTTGAACGTTACAACGTTACATTTTCAATTTTTTAAAATTAAGGTAAAAAAAAAAGGAAGGTAAGTAGTTCAAAAAAGGTATGCTGATTTTATCTCATCTTTCTTTTCTTATAGGCTGTAATGTACATATAGGACATTTTATTCCTTTCGTGTTAGCTAATTATCTATGAAATAATAAAATGTTATAATAAAAATTTACAATAAAAAATAAAAAACAGTTCAGCCAACGTTCAGTTTAATTTATA
>JAUZST010007037.1:0-14447 GCA_034779995.1 Parotocinclus haroldoi | reverse complement strand
CAACTTGGGATTGGCCTTTTAGATCATTGTATTACTGTAAAGCTGCTTTGAGACGATGCTACATTGTAAAAAGCGCTATAGAAATAAAATCGAATTGAATTGAATTTACAATCCCTGCCAGCACGGATCTGCTGCATGAACACAGAGCAGAAACCCTGCAGAATACTGCAAAAGTAACTTCTTTAACATGACGAAATATGAATTGTATTAACATACAAATTCAAAAAGCGAATAGAGAACTGGGGCGGTTCAGTCCATTATCATGGGAGCATTATCATGTTCCGTTTTCTCTCTTGCAGAAAAATAACCGGCCAGTCAACAACGAGCCTGAACCATTAGGCTGAATTTCCCAAAACCATCAACGCATAAAATAAACAAATCAAATCACACGCAACCGTTTTCCCCTTTCTGAATAAACAGGTAAAGGGCGTTTTCCTTTTGGTATGTGATTTATTCATCACTTCAGTACTTCTTTTCCATCCTGACATTCTACTACACAGCAAACCTAATATAGCTTCACATTTCTTTGTCCCTGTAAAAAGCATACGCCCATGTGATGCTACAAAGACATCTCATGTTAAATAGTGATTATTCTCTCATGCTACAATGGCTTTAAATAATGCATAGTTCAGAAAAGTGTATGTGTGTGTCGGGGTGTGGTGGGGTGGTCTGGGGTGGACTTGGGTGTCGGGATGGGGATTCAAAGCCACATTCAATATTGTTCTTCTCAAGTGCTTCCAGTATTCTTGAGTCTCCATGAGTGTCGTACGAGACCGGGGTGGGGATGGCCAGTGGAGGAGGACCTACGAAGGTGAAGATGTGAAAACTGTAAACTGTAATTGCTGCCTTCTGAAAAAAAAAAAAAGCACGGTCCCCAGATTCAAAGACAGCCCTTTCCTGTACACGAATACAGGATCCCACGGCTATATGTACAAATCTGCAGTAGAGTACCTCCCCCCACCTTTTTTATTTTTTTATCTTTTTTTTTTTTTTTTTAATAAATGCATTTATGTTTATATTGCTTCACCCCATCCAAAGCAACTAGTCAGGTTGCCTTCACACATAGGCCTATAACGTTCAGCCAGACGAATACGATATCTCCCAAAGATTTGTACAAGACAATACAACCCCTATTAACGTCATGCTCCAGAGTATTTGACCAATCATTAATCAGCATTTCATAATCGTTATATGTGCCTGCTTCTTTCTTACTGTACATCACAGCTTTTGCATAATAACAATGCTTGTTTTGTGCACATTTGCAAACAGTCCAATGCTCTAATACACAATGGAAAAGAAGACATCTCGTGATGAAATGACCGGTCTGTGTTCCTGAGAAAAGGCTGAATGAAAATGCAGTTCGTTGTAGAAACTAAATAAGGCAAGGGCAGACTGTCAGGTGACGGCTGTCGTACGTTACTCCAGCCTTCGGCAAAACCTGAAAGTCGTTCAGAAAATAAAGCACTTGGTTATTGGGTCTTTTAAAAATGGGTCCGCAGCCAGTTAACAGTCGCTGATCTTATTCACACCGGGATCCGTCACCCGGCCTATCAGTCAGCGAGAGGGACGTCCCCCCTTTGGCTCAAGCACTCCCGGTTGTGAAGAGTTGCGTTTGTCATGAAGACTTTGTCTCTGTGAAAGCCCTTAGGAAATAACAAGCAGGTCAATCATCTTCCAGACTCTGTACACCTCCGTATATTACACGTGTGAGATCAGGTATTGTAGGCGTAGCTTGTGGCTGCTCACTAACAGCGTGATCAAAACCGGCAGCCTTGTGCTTTTCCGCGTCAACTAGGAACTCCTCGTCCACTTTGCGCCCTTGTCTCTGTTGTTACCATCTTTATGCTCACTTGTTCTTTTCCCTGGTCCATTTGATCATGGTCTCTGGAGAGCGGTAGAGGAAGATGAGCTTGGAGTACAGGTCCTCCTCCAGGTCGAGCTCTCCCGTTTCTCGCACGAGGAAGATGTCGGTGCAGAGCTTTAGAATGCGATCTACATTGGGCAGCTCCTCGAACATGATGGTGTGCGAGATCCCGCTGAAGAACTCGCGCACGAATTTACCAATCACCAGCACCACTGACATGTACAGGCCCATGATGCTGGTAGGGAACAAATGCAGGATGGTTAAACACTCAAGAGCTCAAAAGTGAAACTGGTAGCACCAGCAACGTTTGCGTTCACTTTAACGTATTTCCATGCAAAGTCCAATAAACCAACTAAAGGATAACATGGCCACTAGGGCGTGTGCGATATCGACCAAAAAAAAAGATATTTTTCGATAACGGTAACTACTGAATGCTTGGTAGTGCTGGGCGATATACCGGTTTATGCGGCATACTGTCTTTCATTTCCTATATGATATGAAGCTTTTATATACCAGCCACCATGGCACAGCGGCTAATCCAGCAGCAAATTATATATATAGTTGTTCCCTGCTACTAGCGCTACACAGGGCCAAACAGTAAGTTGAGAACAGCTCTCTAGCTAGCCAGGCAGCATGGCATACACCACAGCATAACCTAGCCAAGCCTAGCATAACAGTTTGCTAAAAGCTGCGAGAGGCTCATTCAGGTTAAAGGACAGAAAATGGTGATGGAGGCTAAAGAAAGTGACGACTGAAGCTTCAACGGATGAACCTGTGCCCATGGAAGGAGCTTTGACTGCATTTTGGGAGTGTCTTGGTCTTGAAGCATCAGACCACAAGACTTTCGGTGCCATTAACCAGTTGTGCCAGTGAAACCACGAAGCCAAAGGCTTAGATATTACTGATGTTCTCGAGGAACTGCATAATGGCAGTTAAAATAAACGGTGCAGTAACAATCCAGTCGAGGGAGAAAGGTCCGGAGCAATGATTAAAACGCAAACCAAAAATCCTATCTCTTTCTGTTCTTAGTTCCGTTTGCAGTACGTTACAGTTTGCACAATGAATCGATTTACATTCTGCAGATGTTTCACAAATAGGCTACTGATCCCATCATATAGTGTGTAATTTTGTGAGGCAAAACAAACCTTTTATATTCTATTACGATCATATGCAATAGAATTTAGAAGTTACAACATCAAATGATTTGGTCAAAACTACCAAAGCTACAAACCTATATACAACTATACAGACCTTGTATATATATATATATATATATATATATATAAATACCTACCTACCTACATAGAAGCACAGGCAAGGTTTGCTAACTTGTATTTAGGACAGTCATTTGGCCACGTCACGGACAGTTGACTTCCAAAGTTTGTTATAATTTTCATATTCTGCTAGGGTTGGTTATTGTTTGCGAGTTTTGATCCCAAAAGGGTATCAGAATCAGTTTTTATTTGTTGCCGGATAGGATCTCTCTACAATCTACAATAATGTCACATATATCGCACACCCCTAAAGGCGACAAATTCTATATTATTTAAATCTATACTACAAACTCTACCATGGGTTATCTAAGCAGGACAAAACACACAATTCCCTCTTTGTAAACCATTTTATTGGTCATTTGCCTAAGCTTTGGATCCCTGTCTAACTGCAGGGGAAAAATGTTTTGATGACCATGTTCTTTCTTATAGTGGACCCACATATTTTTGTTTTGTGTTTTTACGCCACTAAATACCTGAGCTTTGGCGTTAATAGTCCATCTTTTGTGTGTAGTTTGGAGCTCTCAGCTCCGATTAGACCTTCAGAGAAGGTAATTACAAAGGCAATTGTTTTCATTCTAGTGAGTCAGAAGAGAAGTCCTTATTTGGAAGAATATTTTACGGCAGGTGGCAAACCGTACTGGTGCACTACCGCCACCACCTGGGCTGGGTTAAGTGCATCACCTTTGGAAGATCGCACCGTTGAGGGTTTCATTTAGGGTGCCCAGGGATGCTCCGCTGTACTCCATTCTGTAACTTACATTACGTGCATATGTAGTGGAAGGGAGCCTCGATTGCCATTGTCCGCCTTACAATCTAGCTCTTACCCAGCGTATCATTCTTTCATTCCCCTCGTTCCCAGATGCTTTAGTGAGAATAAAAGAGGTGGAGGAAACTTCCAGGATCACTTACCCATATCCTGCCAGAAATCCAAGACTGGGAGGGCTGACCTGATCGCTAAAGATATACAGATCAAGTCCAGCCTTGCTTTTCGTAGACTTGTCGAGTATTCCTTTCTCGGACTGATTCACAGTCCACCACTCCTGAACCTGCCCTGAGCTGTTTTTCGTTTGGGTTAATGTCAGGGTGATATTTTCAAATGCTAAAGCAAGGGGAAAAAGAGAAAAGTGGATCAAGTTGTTGGCTGTTGCTGTTTCAGTGTCACCTCATTTTCCGGAGAATTCTTGAGACACAGTACAGATCAGGATTAGATTGGTGATCAGGCCATTCGCCGATGTACACGAGCTGAGACAGGGTGAAACGGAACTGAAGCTTGGCATATATGGCAAAGAAAAACAGTTCACTTATTTCAGCGTCCAGCTTCATCCTGACTTCAGTCACTTCACATTTAATCAAACTAATTCCCACCGAAGTAAAGCAAACAATGTAAATAAATGAAATGACCAAGACTACTGGAGTTAAATCCAATAGCCTTAAACCTCCATACCTCCGTTGTTCATCAGTTGCTCGATGGGTTTGGCATTAAAGTCACTGGGTGCCCGCAGATATCTCGGAAATATATTTTCGATGAGCCTAAGAACAACCATGTGTGGATGTGTCCTATTATTTAATCCATAATCTGGATATACAAGGTATAAACAGCAAGGCTGGATAATATAACATAATACAAAACAATCAATTACTAATTCCACACTCACACAGAATGATTTGTGGCCTTTAACAGCTGTACAAGGTTTTTTTTGGTATTGCTTTCGAGGCGGATGACGTGTTTGCCTGTTGCCATTTCTGCTTTGGCTCCTAAACTCAGGTTTCTAAAGAAAAAGTAAAAGAATGAACAGTCACCTACAGAATTATTGGCATGCATCATAAAGACTCTTTTATCAAAGATTTCTATAGTAATCGTGGAGGCAGTAATATTCTGTTATTGAATTATCTGACATTAATGAGTTGATTTTAAATAAACAAAATATGTAAATAATAATATAATAATAACAACAACAACAACAACAATAAGAAGAAAATCCACTGTTACTTGCTAACATTATTAACCAAACTAAAAATGTAAAAAAATAAAAAATAAAAAAAATAAATATATATATATATATATATATATATATATATATACATATACACACACATACATACATATATATATATACACACATATACACACACATACATACATATATATATATATATATATATACTTCCATGGAATAATGATATGATTTTAAACAGGTGACCTAAACAGGCGGTAACAAGTTAAGTTCACCATTTTGTCAAGAAAACAGAATTATTTTAATGTCTGCTTTTTCCATACTAACCCAACTTTTTGATTTGGAATTGTATTGCTTTTTTTTTCGTTCGTGTACTGAGACTTTTTAAAATGCTAATAGTTAACGATCCCACTCTACAAATAAAAAATATGAATGGTTCCACCACACAAATCTGAAACAAATTTGAGGCAGCCCCGGTTTTACCTTTGTATGGACCACGCCATTGTTAAATATAAATCGTTTGCCGATTCCAGAATGTCTATCAGGTTATTTCTGCTGGGTGGGCTGATGGTCCACAGGGAGTTGGAACCTCCTTCTAGGTGGGCTATAGTGAGATCTTGTTCCACATACGCCTCAAGAAACTGCAACGCCACCTACAGTGCAGAAGAAACACTTTCTTTTGAGCTAAGTCGATATTTTAAGCCGTTTCATTTGGGCATCGACAAAGCATTCACGTTTCTACAATAAACAACGAATATTAATTATTAGGAGAAAACATCCGGACTACATTTACTTTTGGTACTTACCGAATTTTTTTTAAACCTCTTAGTAAATATAGAATAGTCGTCATGACTGATGAGGATGAGGTTCTTCTGCTGTGCACTCATTGTAAAGATTGGCTAAACACAATGAAAGTTGAAACGAGTTGAACAGTGGAAGAGAAAAATTAAACAGCCATATAACTGACGGGTTGGTACGGCGACGGCTCATGCTTAAACACCTGGAATCCTCCGAGCGTAAGACTAACGGAGACATCCAGAGGTGTGTTGACCACACCGGCCACTGATTTAACCAGAGACATGAAGAGCAGCGGGAACCAGACGATGCAGATTAGAAGCATTACGATCATACCACCCATCCCATACTTCACCACCTTCTTTTTCTTCTGACCCCGTGGCTGAGGATAACGCTGGAAGACACACACAGACACGCGCACACAAATCAATACACAAAATCACACACAAAACTGTATTTCAAAATGCATATGAAGAGGATCCAATAAGAACTGCTGGACAGTCTGATCCTGTTTATGTCCCGTCACTGTCAGTGGCACTCTTGGGTGATCATACACCCTACTGAACTGAACAATGCGTGGCACTCTCGTCCAGTTTAGCATAATTCTGTTTAGCCCCATGAATACATCCCTGCTACTCAATCACCGTAATTGAGTTTGCATCTCATTTGCGTACTTTCTTCGACTTTTCATTTTTAAGAAGTATGAATGAAGTAAGGATGGGACGAGGGCCACCACTTTGTGTTTAAGAACATTGTCCAGCTCAAAGGAATTTAGCGATTTCATCATGTACAGACCAGAATATCATTAAAAGATTCAGAGAATCTGAAGAAATCTCCGTAAGTAAGCGGCAAGGCCGAAAACCAATATTAAATGCCCATGACCTTCGATCCCTTAGGTGGCACTGCATTAAAAACCAACATCGTTCTCTAACAGATATTACCACACGGGCTCAGGAACACTTCAGAAAACCATTATCAGCGACACAGTTCATCTCTCCATCTACAAGTTATAACTCCACCATGCACAGAGAAAACCAAATATTATTAACACTCAGAAACAACGCCGGCTTCCCTGGTCCTGAGCTCATCTGAGATGGACTGACCCAGAGTGGAAAAGTGTCCCGTGCTCTGACGAGTCCACGGTTCAGATCGTTTTTGGAAATCATGGACGTCGTGTCCTCCGGGCTAAAGAGAAAAAAGGACTGTCCGGATTGTTATTGGCTCAAAATTCAAATGCCAGCATCTCTGATAATATGGGGCTGTGTTAGTGCCCATGGCATTATGGGTAACTCACATCTGTGAAGGCACCATTAACGCTGAAAGGTTAATACAGGTTTTGGAGAGACATATGCTGCCGTCCAAGGGACGTCCCTGTTTATCTCAGCAAGAAGCCGAGCCACATCACGTACAACAGCGTGGCTCCATAGTAAAAGAGTGCGGGTACTAGACTGTCCCTGTCTGCAGTCCAGACCTGCCTGCTGTTAAAACTGTGTGGCTCATTAAGAAGTGCAAAATACGACAACAGAGACCCCGGACTGTCGAGCAACTGAAGTTGTACCTCAAGCAAAAAACGGGAAATAATTCAACCTTTAGTGTCCTCAGTTCCCAAACACTTATTGAGGCTTATCGAAGGAAAACGTGATGGAACACAGTGGTAAACACGCCCCCTGTCCCACGTCCCATCTCTTTTATAATGTGTTGCAAGCATCAAATTCTAAAAAGCTCTGATTTATAATGCAAAAAAAATAAAGTTTATCCGTTCGAACATTCAATATCTTGTCTTTCGAGTGTATTCATTGAATACAAGTTGAAAAGGATTGGCAAATCATCGTACTCTGTTTTCATTTAGTCCCAACCAAATTGGGATTGTGAATACTTATCCAAAAGTGTACATTATCGCCAAAGGCTATATGCGGCATGCAGTGCAATGCTATTTTTTAGTATAGTTCTGCTTCCTAAGGCTGTGGTAGCCTAGCGGTTAAGGTACTGGACTCTGGACCAGAAGATCCAGGGTTCAAATCCCACCTCTGCCAAGCTGCCACAGTTGGGTCCTTGAGCAAGGCCCTTAAGCCACGATTGCTTAAAAATGTAAGACTGTATGAGTTGTAAGTCGCTCTGGATAAGAGCGTCTCCTAAATAATGTAATGTAATGTAATCTATACCACACTTTCAGCGTCTCACCTTTTCTGATTCCCTCCAGCACTTGAGCACAAAAATATGGGCGTAGATGTCCTCCACACAGATCCAGCTGGACAAGCTGAGGGTGGTATCTGTCCACACCCAGTCCATCACGGCACGCAGCTCAGTCAGAAACGGGATCAAACGAAACCTTAACAAAACAGGTAGCAAACTACCATTTTCTGAACAGACAGAACAGACCTTCACACGTCTACACGGTAAATATTACATCGGGGCTAATGTGACCATTTAATTCATCCATTCATTAATTTGGTGCACATAATGGGCGTCCCTCAGGTCACCCACTCATAGTGGGACTGTGGTGGCAAAGTGGTAAAAGGTAATGGATTGTGGAGGGTGCCAATCCCACTTCTGCCAAGCAAGCTAACATGGGCAAGGCCTTTAAACCACAGTTGCTTGATATGCGGACCTTCGTCAAATCAGCGAAATGCAAACTTTGTGCCGCCTACAGAATATCAGCAAGACTCCCAAACACTTTGTTCTACCGTCATATGCAGTTTTAAACCGCCAGACGTCAGGTGGTTCAAACTGTGAATTTATGCATTAGAAGACCTTAAATATTTATACACGGAGCTGTGGAAAGAAAGCACTATAAAATCACTCGGCTATTCTTGATTATACTTTTCCATCCAGTTCGTCAAGTAAACAGGTTCCTCTAAATGCTTTCAGTAACTATAAACGCAGTCTTGGCTCTGCACACTGTGCTCGTTACCTCTGTAAATGGCTCTGATGTTTGTAGCATCGTTTTACAAGCTCAGATGGAAATGATCCACCACACCATTTCCTGGTAATTGATGCATGCTGATTTATATCGCGCAGCATTAAATTACTTTTCAATCCCCTTATTACCCTTTAATCCCTCTTTGCCAAACAATGTCTGCACTGGAAAAAAAAAAACAAAAAAAAACAAAACGCGAAGTCGAGTTACAAAGTGCCCATATAAACTCTCTTCTTTTGCTGGTTCTCCAACCACAAGCACATCCTCAGCAGACTGAGTCAGTCTATATGTTTTCCATTGATCTGCTTATGGCCTCACCCTTGGAAGAGAAAAAGGTTGACGTAGTTGTAGCTCTTGGTTAGAAAGTTGCCCAGGACACGGGTGGGGTAGCCGCAACGGATCTGATAAGCCGACAGGCCAAAGTAAACACACTTCACAAAGTACCACAGCTGGGCCACAGTGTTCTGGCTGAAACGTCTGGAATAGGACAGGGAACAAATATCTAACAAATCAGTCCAAGTTATATCAAATCCACATATGTCAATGCTACAGTGGTTTTGATGTTCTGCCGTTTACGCTATACGTTGCTTTGCAGTACGAAACAATTTCGACTCATTTACTTTTTACTCACTTGTGAATATGAGCAGCAGACAGAGCAGAGTTCCTACCTCTCTGTGATTGCTGGCAGGATAAAAAACATCCAGAAGTGGATGCCGAACACCAGGATGACTTGGAAAATCACTTTGCCCATGACGGTTTTGCGTAGGTATAGAGCACGGTCCACCACCATGGTGCCGAACTGGATCAGCACCATCACCAGGAACGGACCGGGGACTTGGTCTTCAGACAATGAGGATGTGATATCTGCTCCTCCCTGGTGTTTCTGCGGGCAGTATGTTCAACAAGATCATTACCCAACTGCCAAGAATAGAACAGGCAGATTTGAAAATAACAGAAGTACCACAAACACAGTCATTACATTACATTACATTACATTACATTTGTGTTGTAAGTGCTACTTAGTCAAACTAAGTCTCCCTAAATTGTCCAGTTCTAAAAAAAGGGTTAGGGATCCTAATCAGAATGCAGGCATCTATTTGGAACCGAGCCATGCCTTCATTGTGGAGGCTCTTCAGAGCATGCTGTTTGCAATACATATATAGCTATGGAGGAACGGGTCCGAAAACACATTTAATAAGACGTTCAAAACGGCACGAGTTGTAGAATTTGACAAAACTAGCAAAGGCAAAGAGGTTAAGGCTGAAGCTAGTGAGAACCAGGAGGCACAAGTCAGCAGCCCCTTTATCTTTCTTTAGCAATTTATTTATTATTATAATAATAGTTTATTGTTGCCATTTATAGCTCTTGGACAGAAAGACATTTGGGATCGTCCCAAAAATGACACTGGGAATCGGAAATCAAGACGAGAAAATTGCAAACGGTGTAATTTTGCGAATTTAAAAAGTACCCCGAAAGCCCAGAAGCCGAAGACAATAATGATGAAGTCAACAGTGTCAGCCAGGAACATGAGGACGTAAACATCTGTCACTGCGCTGTACTCAGGATGAATGAGGTTATAGAAGAACTGACGAATAGGGATGTAGATCTCTTTCCCTCTAATAAAAGCACAAAGGACAGCACCGATAAATACCACTCAGTCACCTGTGGGTCTGTCGTCTTATCACATGGCTACTTACTTTCTGAAGAGAAAGATTCGGGCCTTGATGATCTGTTCTCGGATCTTCTCCATAACGAGCTCTTTCCGGCTCTTGGGTTCCACACCGACCTCGCTGCTCTGTCTACGGCTGCTGCGCCTTGTGCTGGTGCTGCCTTTGGCGAGCAAAATACACGCAACGCAAAGTTAGACTATACAAATACACCACAGAATTAGAAATTATTCTAATAAAATCTGATGGAACACTAGACTTTTGTATTGTAATATATATACACGACTACTACTACTAACAATAATAACTAAATATGTATTTGATATAATATTATAAACATGTAATTTTTAATATAATACTGCATTAAAAAATTGGGTGGGATTTGAACCCTGGGTCCAGAGTAGAGTACCTTAACCGCTAGGCTACCACAGTCCCAAATATACTCTTTATATGTCTTATAGTGTCTTTACTCTTTACGGACACTACATTGAGTTAATAAACAAAATAATATATTCTTTAAATTAGAAAACCTAAACAAAAAATTGTTAATTCTCAAAAATATTTCACATTTAATATCATTAAACTACTCTTTAATACTAGTACAGTAAATAGCAGACACTTTAAGGCTTTATATATATATATATATAAAATGACTAATATAATATATGTAATATAAAGAGGTAACTTTCTGGTATGATATTTATAGTTTGAATTCAGTTCAGCTGTAATTCTGTTCAGCTACTTTATTCACCACCGTATAACAGGGTGAGCTTACGCTCATGTTTCTAGCTGGATCTCGGATGATTTTACGCTTTCATGCAGTTTTCCCCTTTATGTTTATAAACGCTATAATACAGTAGCTTTGGGACTGTGGTCGTGGTCTGATCAACCACCTGTTACACAGAATGTAATGACGTCCTTGTGCAGGGTCCTATATACATCGGTGCGGTCGATTCTGGCCTGGCGCAGGCCTGTTCTGGTTGGGCATGAGTCCGAGGCACAGTGGGTTTTGGTCAGGGCAGGTCTGAGTCCTGGTAGGTTCTGGTCAGGCGTAGGCCCGAGACCCGGTCGGTTGTGGATGAGACCTCGAGTGAGACCTGGCTGTGGGTCCGAGATCTGCTTGGTTCCAGTCGGGCGGGCGTGGGTCTGAAATTTGAGTCCCGGTCGGTGTGCAGGTCTGAGACCAGGTCGGTTCCGGTCTGCCAGGGGTCTGAGACTTGGATAGTTCTGGTCAGGGCTGGGTCTGAGTCCCAGCTGATTGTGGGTGGCCATGAGTCCAAGACCCGGTCAGTTCTAGTCGGGTGTAGGGACAAGACCCATGTCGATTCTAATCATCTGACTCCAGGTCGGAAATGGGTCTGAACACATGGTGGGTTCGGTTTCGGGCGCAGGTCTGAGATACGTTCGGTTCTGGCTGGCATGACAGAAGAGACAGAAGAGCGAAGAAGCTGCTCCCTTTGTTTGGGCGTGTGTGTGTGTGTGTGTGTGTGTGTTTGTGTGTGAGTGTGTGAGAGAGAGAGACCAAGAGACCGAGAGACCGAGAGAGCTTAAAACCACAGATTAATTTCAATTCCAAGATCGGAGGTCCCAAACAAACGTTTATGACTCAAAAAATATTTGTCCTATCGCATATCCAAAAAGTGAGTCTAAGTTTGGTTTGATAAAAAATGTTGTAGATACAACAACAAGTAATAGTTTGCACTATGACAGTGTAAACACAGTGTGTGACTTTTTTATAATGTAAGCTAATAGGAGAAAATCTCTGACTTCCTGAACTAATCACTCAACCGATTAGATCTTTTGTAGTTTGATAGCAAAGGCTTATGTCCATTATTTAAAGTTTAAATGGAGTTTCTTTGTGAAACTATACTAGTTTAAAGATAAAACCTGAGAACTTTGTTGTTTGTCCATTTTCATAGGAGAAGTAATACTTTGATGGAGGTTTTGATGGAACCCATTGGGAGAAAACCTCTGACTTGCCGGACTCAGATTGTCAGAACTCAGAAGGTACTTACTCAAACGATTAGATATTTAGAGGTTTGATAGCCAAGGCTTATGCCTACAGTTTAAAGTTGAAATGGAGTTCAGGTGAAAGGAGACAGATTTCACAGGAGAGACTTTGTGACAAACTGATAACTGTGTTTTCTAAAGTCTGCTCTGATCTTCTTTTGATCTTTCTGCTAAAGTGGAGCCATTCGAAATGAATGGGGTGATTTTGAAGAGTGAACGGAGTGAGCGATCACTCTGTAATTTTACATGACCGGTGACATCACAGCCGGGTCCGAACACTCCGATTTTCATGTTTATGGCTTGAAAATCGACAGAGCTACGACTGTGTGAAGTTTGCCACAGGAAAAAAAAAGTAGCAAAGCAATATTTTTCTTCGCTATCAAGCGCACTTCTCCCTCACGTACCGCACGTTTCGGCATTTGTCCCGTGACGATATGATGCAGGAGGACAGCAACACATAACGCTAAGAATAAAATCCGATAACAATATAGGTGTTGCACAAAATAAATAGATTTGTAAGTGGCACAAAGAGCGTCGGTGAACCAGACTGACGTATATTATTATTATTACTTATTATATTATAATATTAGTAGACATTTGCTACTAGACAGATAGGAATAGGAAAAGAAAAAAGTTCGGTTTGCTGGTGCCAGGTGTTAAAAGCCGTTTAAGTTGTGCTAAAAAGACAAGACAGTGAGGCATTGTAATCTATAAAATCCACTCACTTCTCTTGGAGTGGAAGGACGAGTGTCGTGACAGATATGAGCCCCCACTGGAACTCTTGCGTCGCTGGTATGTGCATTGTTCGGAGGGCCGCACGAGCACATGCTGGTTGGAGTCGATTGAGTTGCCCATGTTGACGGACTTAAGGGAGCGAGGGGGTGATGTCTTTTTTGTCTCTGCCGGGATCACCAAGGCCATTTTCTCCTCATCCTCAGACTCATCATGATGATGACAGGGCTCCTTCTTTGTTGCTTTGGGATCGTTTTCATCCCACAGACCATGGCACTGCATATGTGGTGTTGACAAACAAGGCATTAAATCAAGTTAAGCAACAGATTCTAAGACGCACGAGATCGGAACAGCTGCACGTCGTTTACGTTACTTTAAGAAGCACCTTAAGAATGGAGCGATGGAAAAAGAGGGTGAGCAGCTGGACAAGGTCGTAATGCACGTAACCATCTTTTTTTTCAACGCCGATGATGTTGGGTGGGTGATACGGCCTTTTTCTGTTCAGCTCCAGGGCTTGGTTGAAGGGGAAAAAGCTGAACTGGAAGAAGTACTTGATGACAATGGTAACCTAAACACAACAAAGTAATAAAATAATTACTTGCATGCCAAACATATAAGAATGTAAAACACCAGCTCAAAAGTTTTATGCCGACTTTTAAATACATTTTAGTATTACAACTAGGGAAACGCTACATAGGCATATTACTTAGGATTTGACATACGCCGCTCACGACAATTAGGGCATATTACATCATGAAACTGTGTCTCCTAAGACGAGATAAACAGTGGATTCAGCTAAGAGCTTTCAGATCCCCAGCATAGGAGAACAGGACAGAAGGGCGGAAACCAATCTAAAATGTTAAAATATTTTTTACTGAGCTGGTTAAAAAAAAACAAAAAAAAAAACAAGAGCATTAATTTAGGAAGCATTCTTCCATAAGTAACTTTTTGTGCAAAGGTCCAAGCAAAATAAGTAATATAAAAATACTTTTTAATTCAAAAGTTTGTAAGGAATTCTAAATAAATGATCAAATGGATTCTTATTATTTGCACAAAATGCAAATTATGCAAATACAAGCTGGAATCACTTGAATCTAAACAAAAGACTTTTTTTAAATAAGGGTAACACTACTCACAGACATGACTATATATATATATATATATATATATATATATATATATATATATAAACATACATATAAAAATAAACACACACACACAAATATATATATA
>JAUZST010007036.1:0-14448 GCA_034779995.1 Parotocinclus haroldoi | reverse complement strand
TTAAAAAAGATATATATATATATATATATATATATATATATATATATATACACACTCAAGTCTAATTTACAGTAATCAATTAACACGTCTTTGGACTGTGAAACCAGAGTACTGAGAGTAAACCCATGCAGACACGGGGAGGACGTGCAAACTCCATATAGAAAGGACCCAGACCACTCCACCCTGGGATTGAACCCAGGATCATCTTTCTGTAAAGCCAACATGCTGCCTGTTTTGGGAATAATACAGCGATTAAAGTTAATAAATATAATGTATAGTTGTACATTGGACCTTTATGTCAGATCAGACTTTCCCAAGACTAATGTCCATTTCTTTAATGTCCAACTTTATACTTACTGGGTGCAAAAATAAGCAAATTATCTGTACTGCCGCATTAGACACCCCCAGAGTCTGTACCACATTAGAATGCAAAGCATTTCAGTTAAGATTCTACACTGTGACGAGGGCGAAAGTGCCAAAAACAAGCACACCAGTTCGTATCCATGAAATGTTTTTGTGTCTGTTCCGAAACCTCCTCTGAGTGTCTCGAGTCACTCCCATCTCCTCCAAAACAAATCTCCTGAGATCTGTTTTTCATTACCGTCTGTTTATCTCTTCCCCTTCCATCCCTCCTCTCTCTGTCCTTCCAATTTCACAGGTCCGAACTGCTACGCTGGAACGACCATCATTCCGGCTGGCATCGAAGTGAAGGTGGACGACTGCACCATTTGCCGCTGCCACAATGGCGATTGGTGGAAGCCAGCACAGTGTTTGAGGCGTGAATGCCTCAACGGCCAGACTTCATAAAGCAGAGACACTTCACAGACCAATCGGAGGGCAGGAATGTAATTGAAGGCCCTGTCCTGCCCCTGAAAAGCCTGCTAACAGAAGGAGACACCTATAAGAGACTGAAACGCCCAAGAGATACTGACACACTTCAGACTTCAGAGGTGTTAAATCTGTGAACGCTCTTATTTTCCTGGCTTCATGCTTGTTTAGTTCTTACCTATGCTGCTGATACACGGTTTCTATATTTCGCTCTATATTTCATGACGAGCTGAGATGGATTTGTTTCAGTGTGTATTGTTGCTGGTTGCCTAGATTCCTGTGAGGCCACACAGTTTTTGCTACATTGCAGAGAAGAGATGAGGTAAAATAGTGCAGCTGATTGAAACTCGCTACACTGCAGAACTGCCCGGCTTTGAGCACAGCTCTCACAGAGCACTCACAACTAGGAATTAGAGCGCTGCTCCGATATTTGTTTGTTTGTAATCCTGGACGTCTGCTGGTTCTGGTTTGATTTCTGTCAGTACTGCTGTTGTGTAAGCTCCCACAATCATCCATTACAAGCAAGGGAGTGTGTGGGGAGTTGGTACTGTTATTTATCGTTGAACATCTCTGATTAATTGTGTACAGCTGTAGAGGTCATGCTATAAATCGTTTTAATTAATAACACCTTAAAGTTGGACTTTACTTACATTTACACACATATTTATACAAGATGCAATAGGTTGGTATGTCCAGAACAGTATATATAAGTGTGGCACCGAATGTTCCAGGGGCCCAGAGTTGGCATGTTGCCACCGTACCTATATTCGCTAGGTGGTTTTATATCACCTCTCGTTAAAGATTGACTGATCTAATTGTCCCTGTCGTAAGTATGAATGAGTGTGTATGTGATACCCTCTGAATAGGTGGTATTCCCTTCCTGCTCCCAGTGTTTTCAGGATACATGCTGGACCACAACATCTTCTTTTCATTCAGTAATGTTTGAATACAATAATGTTTGAATACAATAATGTTTGAAGGTTTCAACACATGTTGTACTTAGAGATGAGGACCCTACACATACACGTGCTAAATATCAGTGGACAAATATTCTGTGAAAACATGCTCAATTTCACAAATATATTGCAGCTAGGAGTGTGCAATATTGACAAAAAAGTATATTTTTATATTTCTGAGTAATGTTTGTCGATGTTTGAACCCATCTCTCTCAACCACCTGAACTGGCTCTGTATTTTTCCTGATATAATTAGTGACCGTTTGTTTTGCTTCTCTGTTTTGTCTGTTTCTTGTTTTAAGGCTGGCTTTTGTTACAGAATGGTGGTGTTTGTAGTTTGTCTCCAGTTTTGTGTACTCATTTTTAACTAGGTAAATAACACTAGCTTTGTTTGTGGTGCTAGCACACTGCATGCACAGTAGATCATTCTACCTGGCTACACGACACAGTGAACATGTCAAAGGTGTGTTTTTACAGGGTTTTTTGCTCACAAATGGTTAAAATAACAATTAAAATGTTATCATAGGCTATGCATCTCACAGATACTCTTTGAAAGGATTTGTCTTATCTTTATGTGACTTTTGGGAAAGCATCCCTTCATCGATAACCTGTAAATGTGCCCAAACATTTATTTAATGTTTCACTGAATGTGCAGAAATTAGAATCAGTTGATAAGGCTTTGTCACTGCGAATTTGAGTAAACTTCTTATTTACAAAGCCAACAAATATCTTTTGCAGGCATCAGTTCCCTTCCTTAATACTCATTAACATCAGTGTATTTTAGGAGCTGTGAGCCGTTTAACTGATCTTTGACTCTGCTATACTATTTAAGTGCTTTCCATTTCAGAAAGTAACCACTGCAAACACCATAGCAACCTCATAGAAGCACCCTAGCAACAAAATGGAATTACCAAACACATTTACATTTATTCATTTAGCAGAACGAAGTAGCTAGAGAGATTTACGCATGATACAGTTTTATAATTCAAGCAACTGTGAATTAAGTGCCTTTCCCAAAGAATCATCAGTGGCAGAGGTAGTGATTTGAACCCTGGCCCTACTCAGCCATAGTCCAGTACCTTAATCTAAATCCACCTGGAACACAATAGCACACACACCCTAGCACACACTTAGAATACCATAGTAACCCTCTGGATAACTACAAAAACCATCTTTTTGCCACTGTTACCAGTTGAATTGCTTTAGCAACTACATGGAATATCAAAGCAACAGCATAGAAATACAATTGCAAGAACCTGGTGTACAATAGCAACCAACTGATCCTAGCAACCGCCTAATAGTGGAATAGCACCAATACAGAATACAGAAACCCAGTAACCACCTGTATCATACATTGGAAGCACTTGTAACCATGTGGGGTACCATAGACCTTCTGGATTATCATTAAAAATCAGAATGCAGCAACCACTGAGCAACACCAATGCAACTGGAACACTATCACAAACAATGGAATTACAAAAACAGACCCTTATGAATCATCTGAAATACTGTAGCCATTTTAAGCAGCAGAGCAATAGTAGTAACCACCTGGAAGATCCTGGCAACCACCCAATAGCGTCATAGCACGAATACAGAAACACCCTAGTAAAAACCTGGATATACAAAGGCCACCACTTAAAGATGCCATGCCAACTCACAGAAATAAGATAGCAAACACGTAAAAACACCATAGAATTGTCCTAGAAAACTCCCTGGCAACCACCTGAATCTATATCAACCATGTAAAAAATGTGAATGACAAACTAGAATAATATAGTAAGAATCAGAGACACCTTACCAACCACCACTGAAAGACCATAGAATATTAACAACCTCATAGAATCCTATAGTTTCCACTTGAAACATCATAATATCAAACCAGCAACACCATGACAAACCAGAGCCAGAGCAGACACATTGGGGACAATAGCACCTAAGAAAACCTTCTAAGCTCTAACAAATAGCATGACACATATCTAGCTACCATCTAGAATACCACAGCAACCACACAGAAACAGTAGTAATAACCAGAAGTATGTTATGATCTGTCTGGGACACACATGGAATATAATAGTGCCTTGTGACAGTATAACAATGGTTTAGAATACCACAGGATCAAATACAAATGCCATTGTAACCTTTAAAAAGTCTTAGCAACCACCTGAAAGTAGCTATTTGGTATCACTGAATCCTGGATGAAATATCATATAATTAGATTCTGCTTCATATATTCAGAATTAATGCTGCAGACATGCGAGCTCACAAACCATGAAGATGACAACATTAATTCAGTTTACCCCATCCTGTTTAAAATGCCCTTGTTTTCACTCCCTGTGGTGAACGAAGGTACTCAAGAGGCCAAGAGCAATTAGCAAGACCAAAACAGCCTGCTTTAATTTCCCTTAATCAGACCATATTCAGTGGATAAATTACCGTCCATGTTCTCAGCGGTGCACCCCCAGCAGGCAGAGAACTGAAACAAAGATGGGAATCTGCCAGCTGAATTTCACAGGAGCACTGAGCGAGTTTTAGAAATGAACAGAGCAGATGCATTATATCAGATGGCACCATTTTAAAAAACACAAATAATAGGGGAAATATAAATCAGCATTTCCATAGTAAAATATGCATACTTGCACATCGTGATTTCCCTGTTTGTTTTTTGGAATTCCCTTAAGCTCCCTTAAGCTCTACTTGCAACAAAACAACAAAAAAAACATAATACAGTAGTCATTTTAAACCAAATCAGCCGAGTCCAACTTTAAAATAATGCGTTATTCAAAACTAAATGGTCTTGTAAATGTACAGAACTACCATCAGATTAGCTTTACCTTTCTTTGAGCAATGGTGTAATGTCACATGTTATTGACGATTGGACCCAAACATTTAAAGCTTTTTGTTGCTCACTCCATAATACTCTTTTACACTTATATAAGCTTTAACATGTTTTAGCCTTAAACTTCGTCTTTCCCCATATTCCCCACACATTTTTTATTGATTTTTCTGATTATATGCTAATAAAGAGTCTGAGAAAGTATTCTATATAGTCATCATACCATTGTCAGTTGGCAGAACTTAACACAAATTATGAGGAACAAGTTATGTTCCCCATAATAGCAAATTATGTGGACCTATTTCTGCACGTTTTAATGCACACATTTACAGAAATACATCATACAGACAAACGTATGTGGACATCCCTTCTAATTATTAAGCTTTGCTATTTAAGGAACACGTACTTGTAACATTGATATAACAGTGGTGGGACTGTGGTAGGTCGGTTAAGGTACTGGACTCAAATCCCACCTTTGCCAAGCTGCAAGATGGGTCCTTAAGCAAGACCCTTAACCCACAACTGGGTTGTAAGATTTTATCAGTTGTAAGTTGTCCTGGAGAAGAACATCTGTAAATGTAACTGTAAATATAAACATACTCCATAGACAAACAGGGACAGTAGAATGGTTTGTACTGATACACTCCTGACTCAATATGACCCAATTATAGGTTTCCACTTCCAAAATCAGTACATTAGCTTTCTGTCCTGCCGTCCTTAAATAACTTGACTGGCTTCCACAGAACCTTGACCTCAGCTACATGAGGAACCTTGCAAATGCACTGGAATGCCAAAAGTGAACCAGGGCTTACTGGCTAACATCTCACAGTTATGCTCCAAAAGCTATTGGAACGCCCTGTTGGATGTTTAAATGTGCAGGTAGAAGAAGTTTTTTACTGAAGTAAATGTACTACCAACCTCATTAAAAAATAATTAATGAACAGTATTTGAAATAGGTCATATGTATTTTGTCAAGCAGAAGTATAAATGTTAATATTAATGTTACTTTTATAGTTGTAATTAAAATAAAAATCGAAAGTATTTCTTCAAAAAGATTGACATTTTTGAAACAGGTTGTGTTTTATGAAGGAAAGCAGGTATTACATATGTCACGTATATACATGATGAGATAATATAATTGTACTACAAAAACCATACAAATGCCGATATCACCCCTCCCCCTCCCGTTTTACATGCAGTAAGATTCTGATCTGTGCTTGACTGAGTTCCTACCTGTAAAAAGAAACGCAAATAGATAAATAAATAAATGAACCAGTTTTAAAAATGTTGTGAGAAAAAACAGAGATTTTTCTTTTAAAATGTAGTAAGAGTAAAATGTATTAAAATACAGAACTAATTAAGTAAATCGCATATACCTAACAAACACTTAAGTACAGTAACAAAGTACTTTGTTACATATCACCTGTGAACAAAGGCAGCAAAGATGGGGAGCAAACTCCATACTATTTACCCATGTTTTGTACGTAATATTTTGGATTGTCCACAAACTTTTGTCTCTAAGGTGTATGTACACAGCTTAGGTTTTTTTCCTCCCTATAGCTCATGACCTGCTCACACAGCATAAGCACACCGAGTCCTTTCCTTACATGATAAATACCAGTCATTAATTCAAACGTGCCATTCGTCCAGTCTATGCGATTTATCATGGGTATTTCCTACGCACAAAGAAATCATCCCAGTTAACCTTTAAGACCCCGTTGCTGAGCGCTGATGGATGAACTGCATACTAACTGATCCGTTGGGGTTGGTAATGAGATGAAAATGAATTCAGCAGTGTGATCCTGAGGATGGCATGAGAAATGTATTCCTGCCACCTCTATTTGTCAGTAGCCCCCTATGTTTGAAGCAAAGGCTACCATTGTGCTTGTTGTGTTTCATGATGATCAATCGGATGTAGTTTCTTTTTATACTAAGGTGGAGAGATGAAATGACTAGAAATGGCCCTTAATTTTTAGCGCATTTAAAGTTATACCACACCATTTGCAGATGGCATGGGCACAACAACAAGGATGACAGCCTTTTAAGTAGTTTCAGAAGCTATGGATTTCACATTTATCTGTTATACAGGTACATTATGTAGTCTTAGGGCACACTCACACTATGCTTGGTTGCCTTGTACTGTGCCAGAGATTGCATTTTGGCTACTCATACTGCACGTATTAGATTTTGTTTTTCAGAGGCAGCTGATGTTGTGTTCCATGTTCAGGATTGGTTAGAGATCAAATTACTACTAAGCCCAGGCACAGAACGGACTGATCACAGTAGTCAAATAAACCAGACTTGTGCTCAGGCATGGTACATATTGCCTAGAGTGAGTACCATAGTGGTTGCCGTTACCTTACAGCTCCAGAGATCCCTACTTAGATCTGGTCTGGACTTCTCCTATGTAGATTTTTACCATCGTTTGGATCAGAGACATGATTTAGGTCAGCTGGTCTCTCTAAAGTGTCCCAAATAAGTATATTTAGTGGCAGTCCCCCCAGTCTGTGTGAGAGTATGTATGCACACATGTGCCTTTGATAGACAGGTGTCCTGTCTAGGGTTGGTTCCCATCATACGGTTGGGTTGGGCATAAAATGCAGACATTATTGACTGTTTGAGGGAGATGAGGTCAATCTGTGTTCTTCAAGGATATGCGTTGGACCCACACAATCCTGACTAGGAAAAGGCAGAGTCAAAATGTGGTGGGAGAGTTGGTTTTGACTGTAGTTTTTATTGTTCAGTGGAATTGGCATTCATTCTGCTTCATACTAAACAAATTAAACAGCTGTTGGTCTCCAGATTTGATCCTTTTCTTTACAAAAGCAGTGTTTTCACTCAGATATTTAAGATATGGTGAACGTACAAAATAATGTTTCCAATTTCAAACCTTTTCGTTTTAATTTATACAAAATTAAGTACGAAGTGCATTGTTTGCACTTCAAAAATTTAAAAGTAATGCATTTTATTGATAAATGTGAGAAAATTGAATTGTGAACTAATCGAGTTAGTGTTGCGAATCAATGCGAATTGTGAGTTTATCGTTACACCCCTACTTGGGTGTAAATAGGTGAGAGTGCGTGATGTCCTGATCACTGTGTATTACCAAGACAGTATAAAACAGTTACTGAAATAATTTTTAAAGACACATGCTTTCCAGCTCCTACTTATAACCTCTTACTACACAGTACTGCCCTTTGAAGGATCACAGTAATTATTTTCATGCATTATCACATGTAACGTGTGTTAAAAGTTTGTTTTATTCATGTGGTTGTTAAAGCGGAGCATACACATATTTTCTCTGCCAAAACCAAGCGCTGATCTTTGGTGCCCATCTTCAGTTAAATGGTGTGAATGTGTCCCAAAATTATTGGAAGTGGTTTACACATCACAAAGGTCAGCAACGGTCCAGCGAGATCATGGACAGAAATGGGAATTGCTATCATCGTTTCAGACTTCTGACTTATACCACAACCATGGTAACCGTGCAGTGTGCGAAGCATCTCTCATCCTTTATTTTTTGACAGTGTTTATGACCAAGGCCTACTTTTCATTGCTCTTTATCAAAACTTTTGACAATGTGCCACCCATTAGAAGGACATTTCTATCCATGGGCAGCACCTAAAGGAACGTTCAACAAACTGTGTAGCAATGTGCGTCTGATCCGGTCTTCAGCGTTCCCTCCCATGCTCCGATTTGTAAAATTGACCCCATTTTTTGAGACACAGACTAACTGTAGCTGAAAGCTGAAAATGATTGTTCTTTTTTTAAACACAACTGTTCAATGAATTTGTGCCTGAAAACAGGCATGTATTATGGAAACATCCTGTTAATTAAGCAGCTTTTATTACAGCCGGGACACTGCAGTCCACTCTAAAAACGTCTCTCATTTCCTATATTTAATCTATCATTTCATATAGTAAAGTTTATTATTAAAAATCAGATATTGTTACTCTACTATGTACATTTAAAAGCAGATGCATATATTTATGGAGATGGAGTGTGTTTGGCTGGACCATGTCCCAATGCAAACCCCTGTGATTTTCAGCCAGTGTCAAAGCTGAACCAGTCAGAGTTCTCAACTGCATACTGATGTAAATATCTCCAGACTTAACTGTGTACTCTGAACCCAGACGTTCAAACTGAGGGAAAATGTGTATTATTTATGAAAACAAAACAAAACCTATTTTGTTAAATAGACTGAAAAGTGTTATTGAGAAAAATGTGTCTTTGTCATTTATTGCATGTGATGTTCGTTTGATAAGCAAATAGATTGTGTGCGCGCGCGCACACACACACACACACACACACACACACACAAGGTTGCTTCTCTATCATTCAATTTAATTAAAGTCAAATTCATTTATATAGCGCTTTTTACAATGGTGCATTGTCTCAAAACAGCTTTACAATCTTTTATTATCTTAAAAGGCCAATCCCAAATTGAGCAAGCCTAGGGTGACAGTGGAAAGGAAAAACTTACTGAAAGTAGAAGGAAGAAACCTTGGGAGGCTCAAATAGAGACCCATCCTCAATGGATGTCGTAGATGTTAATTGAATAATTATTTAAAAGTATATTAAATAGTAGTAGTAAGTTAATAGTAAAATTAAGTAAGTGATATAATTTAAATAATAATTAATAATATAATAATAATAAAATTAAAATTAGTAAAACAGTTCAAAATAAATAACAAAAAAAGATTTTAAAACTAAGCACATCATCTCCTAATAACTAAATGATGGAGGAAGTGAGTGCACTCTGGCAGGACCTTGGCAAGGTGGGACTGGGTTCTGTTGATGAAGACCAGTAGAGTGATGCTGCGGTGGAGGACCATCTAAGTGTGTGGTGCTGGAACTGGTACTGGAACTTTTTTCAAAAGAAAGTTACAGTTGTTGCAAAAAAGGAGGAGCTTTCCTGGGGAGCTGTCTCCAGTGACGATTTAGGATACACCCATTACATAGACATTTGGTCTTAGTAA
Source organism: Parotocinclus haroldoi (assembly GCA_034779995.1). Taxonomy (NCBI): domain Eukaryota; kingdom Metazoa; phylum Chordata; class Actinopteri; order Siluriformes; family Loricariidae; genus Parotocinclus; species Parotocinclus haroldoi. The sequence goes on along the minus strand of JAUZST010007036.1, from coordinate 4,853 downwards.
AGAGATTAAAACATTACCCAACATAGGCACACAGTTCATGTACACTTTATTGGATGCACCTCTTTGTTTCTAAACTCGCTGTCCATTTTACCATTTTTTTCCACATATAGATGCATTTTGTAGTTCTAGAATTCCAGACTGTAGTCAGACTTTTCCCCTGATCTCTAATGGCAGGACTGCCGCAGATCAGGAACTATTTTGATTGTGGATCATTCTCAGTACTCACATGGTGGTGGTGTCTTGGTGTATGTTTCGCTGGTAGAAGAGTAACAACGCTGTGAGTTTCACTCACTGTGCACTCTATTAGTCTATTATTAGTCATCTACTATATTGCTCCACTTTGTCAATGTCCGCCTTGTGCTCACAGGACATTGCCTACAGGGTACTGGCGACTGGACATTTTTTGAGACTAGCAGTGACACTACACTGCTGTGTCTGATCCCCTAATACCAGCATATCACACATTAACACACCACCACCACACCAGTGGAACTGCAGTGCTGAGAATGATCCACCACCCAAATAGTATCTGATCTGCGGTGGCCCTGTGGGTAACTGACCATTATAGAAAAGAGTAAAGGGGACTAACAAAGTAACAACAACAAAGCGAAACAAATGGCCTACAGTCTGCAAGTATCAAATTACAAAGTACTTTTATTTAGTGGAACTAAAACACACAATGAATGTAGAAAGAAGGATGTATCTGATACTGTAATCGGTTAGTGCATAGCTACCATAAGGGAGAATTCTCATTGATTTCTATATTACTCCAGCTAATTAACACCAACCTCAATCCCCGACCATCTAAACGGAAAACACTGCATTGCAGTTATGAACATTTTCTTTTCTTTTTCTCTGGTCCAGCCAGATGTTTGAAAAAATCAAAGACGGTCACCATGCAGACATTTTGTCCCCATATACACTGATGAGTCATGAGACATTATTACCAGAAGGTACACATCATTGTTTAGGTAGGTGGCTCATGTCAAATTAATGACCAAATGAATGCCCGACCATGCAGAACATTGCCCAGAGGATCACTCGCCCTCTACCTGTGAACCCAATTCAATTTTTTATTGTCCTATATTCAAAATCAGACTGTGATTGGCCAAGTATGATTGCACATACAAGCAATTTGCATTTGGTTCCAGTAGGTCACATATCAGACAGAATTACACAGTTGTACAAAAACACACCTTACAACCATGCACACATGCTACCACACACACAAAAACACACTACCATGCTTATCAACCTTGTGATACTTATGCAGTGTTCTATCGCATTCACACTGCTGTTGGCTCTAGGGCCACTGTAGGTCTGGTGCCCAGTCACCGGTAAATGGTGCAAGACACATACACATCCATCGCAGGGTACATACACTCACACACATAAAACAACCTAACCTAAAACAATGTCTTTGGGCTGAGGGCGGAAATCTGGGTAATCAGGGAATCAAAGTAAACCCACAATGCAACATGGGAAAGACATGCAGACTCCACACAGAAAGGAGCAGTGTTATATAATTCAAGTCCTGAGTGCGGCAATAAAGATAAATGATAGACAGACTAAATTAAAGAAGGGTCCATGTGAAGATGTCCAGATGGAGTGTTATGTACATTTTCAGTGTTCAGTTATAAGCGTGATTATATGTGGGAAGAAGTTTCTCTGTAGTAAGGCTATTTACTGACCATTCCACAGTTAAAAAGATTGTGTCCTAAAGTGTGTCATAATCTGAAAGTAAAAAAACAGGGTGAATTCAAAGTAAATAAAGGCATTGTCTAGTGTTAACAGGTCTACCATTTATGGAGAACACTGAACAAGCAATCCTGTCCAAATTGAACAAAGCAGTGTGTTTACAGTTTGCAAACAGAGGAAGTTAGTTACTCGGACTCTTGTACTAAGTTTGTGGTTACGTGATTCAGACCCAGGGGTGCCCCCATCACACAGCAATAAGAATTACAGTTACGCTTGTGACATTAGCCCTTGTGTCAGTTCAGCCCAGACAGTATAGCCTCTGTCGCCAAGATGCATTGTTTTGGTGATGCTCTGACCTAATCATCTGACAACAACAATTCATCACCCACGCTCCTTTTGTTTTTATGTCTGCCACAGTTCTTCCACATTTAACAGTTCCAATTCAGTTGCTTCTACTATACCCTGGACCCTGACCAGCACAAGTTGTGCCAAAATCATCAACTTTTATTTATTTGATATGTAAGCGGTCATATTTGTTTTTGTCACATGTAAAATCTTGCTTGAAAACAAGCATGGTCAAACACACACACAAGAGATAACACAGCTCTTAAAGATAACACTAACATTATCTTTATCATCCAATTCCATTTGCTATATTTTCTTTGTTGGTACAGTACATACATCAGACTAAGTGGGCTACAATCAAAACTGACAGGATATCTGACCAATCAGATTTATGATTTTCCATACGAGGGCTGGGCCATAACAATCTAATCAGAGGGTGGAGTTTCTGTTTAAAGAAGCCTGACTGACATTTGATTAGTGCAACAACGTCCCTGTACCCATCTTCAATCATTTGGAAAGATCAGAAATTCTGTAATTCCAGTATTTTTTAAAGGCAGACAATTAATATTTTATGGCTTTAGAAGTTGATGCTAAAATATGCCAGCCATTCACTCAAGGAGAGTTCAATTATTTGGTATGAGATCTTGATCTGCTGCAGTCATCAGTAGAGATACGGGGTACAAGGCCAAAGAAAAAGAACGCGGTGTCCCCCACATTTATGTATCGTAACAGAGAGAAAGAGGAGTTTTTATACTGCATCAGTGTCAAATGACTTATTGAGTCCATGTGATAGTTATGTAATTGATAAATGGAGGCTTTTTATTGACAGTTTAAGACAGACAGAAGTCTATAGTATGTGTTGCTGCATAATAACATTAATTTAGCTTCTATTTCTAGAAATTCCTAAGAACCATTCTTCAAAAAATCAAATATAATGATCGCTGCTGAATTTTATGTGGTGACCTAAAGGTTATATCAATGTTTCTATTACAACAAAGCAGCATTTGAAAACTGGTATATTTGAATGCCCACAAATTAAGCAAATACCATAGAAAACTAAAAACATAGAAAATATGCTTTCTTGGCTACTACAGGGTCTGAAATTTTCATTGATGAATAGAGAAAATTATATTTCTTCACACAATCAAAATTTATAGAACAATAGCACTATTGCCGTCTTGGTTAGACAATTTTCTTTTGCATGAAACAAATATGTTTCGTGCTATCGCTACCTTATTCTTACCTAGTTCTTATTTTTAAAAGTTTACTTAATATTTGGAATCAGCGCCTATCATTTGGTAAAAATCAGCAAATAAAAATTTAGGATCAGCAGAAAACTTTTTTTTTCAAAATGAACACCAGTGTTCATAGGGGTATAACGATATTTTCTGCTCACAGTTCGATTTGCTTATGATTGTTGATTTAACATTCAGTTAAAGGTTTTTCTTATTTTATCCTGAAGTTTTAACCCAACACCCATTACTCCACAATGACAAACGCTGTATATGATGATTGCGCCCTGTGGTGTTCTAAGAAAGCAATGACCTTATTAGATGTGTATTCAGAAAACGTATGCAATATCTCCATGATTACATTGTGACATTATTGCTTTATTGTGACAAAATGCATTTTTACACCCCTAATTATTTACATTAATCTCTATTTTAAAAGCCATCGAACAATATGGCATAATAAGCAGTATAATAGTACCCACTATATGCACTGTACACCACCACTATTATATATATATATACACGTTTGCATTTAAAAGATGAGGCTGCATAGCAATTACATTAGACTATTAAGTCATGAGAAGCATTAATATTAAAAGCCTAATATTTACTTAAAATGCATTTTTCTAAATAATAATTTGCAGCTTTGTTCACATCCCTCTCTGATGGTAATAGAGACTCTTTATGAAGATTAATCAGGAGTAATTACTACTTTGGCAAAGACTATGTAATCAACACACTTTTAGGATGTTCATTCCGCTTGTTTACTTTCCAACAAAGCAAATAAAGAAATCACAAATATGAAACAAACAAAAAATTGAACATTTGGGTTTTGTGAAATATACTTCAAGCAAGTTAAATGATTTAAATTAATAATGTCACGTTTCTTACTAGATCATGTCTGATTTTTGATGATTCCTAAACTCAACCAAAAAAAAAAGAAAAGAAAAAAAAAAAAAAAAACACAGTTCATATATTTTTGGTCCTCCTCATGGCCTGAATCATTAGCTGCTGACAGCTTTGCAGCGTGGAGGTTTGTCATGGACAAGTGTTTTAAATTCCACCATTAATGTGAATTTTCTGCCCCAGTATGTTGACGTCTTACTTGATCGAACTGTGTGTTTTCCTTCTATTATCCTTAACATTATGCACCACTGGCACCAAAATTTAGACACAACTAGCTGGGAATAAACCACTCTTTTGTCACACTCCATGTTGGATTTCATTTTTAAAATTGTCCTAGTATTTGTTTTAGAAATGCAAATTGAGGTGATTTCATAATGTTTCTTATACTTGACCAGGAAGAAATATGCCATTATTTAAAATAGTTTAATTGGCTTGGGACATGCTTCACAATGTTCAAATATTAAACAAAATAGTGTCATATTTGCGATTTGTGTATTTGCTACAAACCTGGATGTTTGTTTGTTTATTTGGTTTATTTAACCCTGCTACTGGTATTAGTGGCCATTTCATTTACGCAAGGTTATATCAGAACTAGGCACATACACACACACACACACACACACACACACACACACACACACACACACACACACACACACACACACACACACA
>JAUZST010007035.1:0-14448 GCA_034779995.1 Parotocinclus haroldoi | reverse complement strand
ATAATTATAATATTGACTTTGATTCTACTATGGACAGCATTTGATGCTCATTTGAGGTTAAATAAATAAACAAGCAAAATCCTTATTTAAGGAAATTAAGTTAGCAAGCATGAACTGTGATTTTGATTAAAAATCACGTTGACATCACCTATTTGACAATTTTTATTACACAAATGTGTTGTAATCCTGGCAGGAATATATATTAACAAATTAAATTAAGGTGGAAAAAAACATTAAATATCTAGGGGTTCATACAGTTTTCAATGAAATAAAAGTCACAGTAAATGTCATGAACACTGTGTTTTATTTATTTATTTTTTTTGTAGCCGTCCTAATTTTGTAACGGGAATACCTGAGCTAGATGGACTATCCGCATTGTCATCTGTGTTGGAATCCACTCTCAGCTCACTGAGCTGCTGCAGTAAGTCCTTCAGTCCATCAGCAAATGCATTGAGAGGTTTCTGTAAAACACCCAATTATCAGAAAGAAGTTAGATGAGCCATTTCCAATCTCAGTCAAATTGCCCTCCATAGTAGTCTATTCCTCCTTCTATTCAATTTAACTCAGAGTTAAATCTTATTTAAATCTTATTTGTCTTTTATAAGATAAATTTATAACACACATTTATGTACTTAGAATTAACACATGCAACTGTGCAATGCCCGTAGCATACAAATTATTGGACTTAAAGACTGTATCGATTGCAAGTTGCTGTGGAAAGGAGCATGATGATAAATGTATAATGTAATTAAATATAAATGTCTGCGAAATTACTAAATTAGCAGGCTGAGTTGAGTCTTGGTTGAGTCTTATTTAGGACATGCGACATAATGTAAATACATACTGATTTCTACTGTTAATACTGATTAATAATAACCCTGGCAAAGGAAAAGCACTATGGCAGTTTTGGTGATCAAGAAACCAAACACTACTGTGGCCCTCACACAATGGCACATAATTCATCTAGAAATAAAGACATTTCTAATTATTTCTAACAAAAAATATTCGGTTAAAAGGAAACACGGAAAATGTCAAAACCAATGGCTTTGGAAATGACAAATGTAGGTCACGCTGCAGGTCATCACTGACACTCACTCAGGTGCTTACTTGATAAGAAAATAAATAAATAAAGTTATTAAATAAGAAGTAAATAAATAAATAAATTAATTAATTAAGGTAGGCAGTCCATATCCAGAACAGCTCACATAGTATGGGTATGGTCATTTTGCACATTCTGTGTTGTATAGACTTTATGCATCTTACTGGAGCTTTTCATTAATTTTTCCCCACTGATTTTGTGAGCTTTAGCATATCTTTTTCAACCTGCTCCCCTCTTGACAAAGTGGTTTCTTGACTGCTTCCCTTCCAAAAAGTCTATTCCTGGTCAAGTTTCTTCAGACTGTAGAAGGATCAACTTTATATTGTGCTAAAACTACCTGATTAAAAATAAGAGGAGGTCACACTAAATATTTGCCACTGTAGCCTATAGCAGCTGTTTTTTTCCTGATTTTCTATCTGTTTTCTTTTATATGTTTATGTGTTTTATATGTGACCTTATGGTCATTATAACATTGCTAAAACAACAGTATATCCAATCGAATGGTGGTCTAAGACATTTGCACAGGACTGTATATATACAGAATATACCTTATATAAATGACTGAATTATGATGCAAAACAGTCCTGCAGTGAGAGCTAAATAAATAAATATATAAACAAAAACAGTCTTGCATACGCCCCCTTGTGTATTTTTGGCACCTATTCAAGGACATTGTTTAGACTACTGTAGTGTCATCAATAGCGGTGTCTGGTGGTTTAAAAACGTTGTTCACTTTTTAAAATGATTTTCTCTTTGTAATTCTATAAATTGATACAGAATATTTAAAAAATAACCTCAATTTAAAAGAAAGTAAAATCGGTGTAAAGTTGGGACAACACTGATAGCCCTATGGTGAGATTCTGCCAATAGTCTGCACAGTTATATAGTCTGGTAGTTATTTATATACATTATTATTCCACACATGTTCAAGTTGTCTCTCTGAATAATTATACACTATTTTAACGTGCTCTGATAATTCCTTCATTTTCACAACCATTTAATCTAATTCTGGCTTGAGTTAGGATCAGCTTAGTACTGGACACAACACAGGAAACAATGAACCATTCAATTGCAGGTCACACACACTCACACATACACTTACTGACTCACTTAATCTCACTGGGCACTCTAGAGACATTAACTGATGTAACATATTTGGAGAATGTCAGTAAACCAGATAACCCAGTGAAAACCCACAGAGATATGAAACCAGAATCTGTGACGAGAGCACTAACCACTGCTTCACTGTACCATCTTAACTCTTATAATATCAATTCGATTAAATCACGACAACAAGCGCCACATGTGTAGAGTTTGCATGCTCTTCCCATGTCTGTGCGGGTATAATAAGAATGAATAAGAGTTTTGCCTGCAAAAGTCTAATAAATACTGGATGGAAATAGCTAAAATAATAAGTTAATAAGGTCTACATGTACATCGCTATACATTACCAAATCACTTATAATTCTTAATTCATATGTTTGCCCAATAAACTCAAATAATTTATTCAAAAGCAAAATGCATTTTAATTCAAATAATTCATTCAGAAGTTAGTTTAAATAGTTACGTTTGTATTAATAGTCAAATTAAGCCAAAAAAATATCTATCAAATTTAATAACGTAAAAGATTTATATATTCCTGAGTCCTCAGCGGTAAGTCCTTGGAGGCACATCGTCTCCTGATAACTGAATAATGGAGGGAGTTGTTGCACTCTGTTGGGACCCGGGCATGGTGGGACTGGTTTCTGTTGATAAAGTGATGTTCAATGTGATGTTTGAGTTCAAAGTGTTCCTCGATTAGAGGAGTGGGGGACTGGGGTTGGACCTTATTTCATGTGACACAGGTAAAAGGTTACAAGAGTTTTATCTTCAAATCTCAATTTACTAGATGAATGAAATAAATGAAACTCAGATTAATATATTAACTCTGACATGCAACCATGGCAACAATTTAAGTGATGGATTGCAGAGGGTGAACGAAGAAAACAAAAGAGAAAAAGAAAGAGAAAGCGAGTGCCGGAGAGATTAAATACATGAGGGAAATTAATCTTTCATGTTTGTTTTTTTCTTATTCAGTTTTCACTTTTGTATCTTGAGGCTTTTACTGTTCCCATCCATTAATGGATGAACTATGTGTTTGTGTGTGTGAACATTTATCTCCAGCCTAAGAGTCAGCATTAATATGAAAGTAGCCGGAGGCTCATCAATGCCCTCTGCTCCTTGGAGACCTCTAACCCTTATCCATAATTAATCTTTATATGCTGAAGAACAAGCTGCTCCTTACACGCTCACGTATTACATAATTCTTTATAAAGACTTACACATGGCTGTATTTTGTGTTTGGATTTGTGCATTATCAAGACAAAACCTCAGACACAACCACCCATATACACACAGCAGGGAGAACCAGAAACTGATCTCTATCTGCAGTTTCTCTGGCTGCTGTAATGAGAACTAAATTCTATCTAGACCATCACGTGTACCTGCCAATGCTGCATTACCAGCTTTCATTTAACTTCAGTCTAGATGTCAACACTCAGCTCCTACAGTGGGGCTTAAGAGATGAACTAATTAACTTAAACATGTCCACAATCATAAGAGGGAATCTTTCTTTGAGCGTAGTGGACAATCTTAACAAAATCAGTCGCTCTATACTATAGATTACCTTTTATGTTTTATTACAGTTTTGGTTGTGTTATATGACAGGACTCTCACAGTACAGTATAATACGGATTCCATATACTTTCATGTGTTACCTACCTAAACATTGTTATAGACCAGGTACACCCCTTCGTGGCAACATTATTCCCTATTGACAGTGACCTCATTCAACAGCATAATGAGCCCTTATACACCGTTTTATTGTTCTTGTTGCTTTAATTATTATTTTTTTGATCAATGGACATCCTACCATGCAACTTGCAGAATTTAATGGATCTGCTGCTGTATTCATAATGAAAATTGCCATTTAATATAAATAAAACATAATATTAGACGTAGGCGACTGCTATTGGTTTGCTATTGGTTAGATAGATAGGGCAGGAACTGAAATTCGAATAGGAATAGGTGGAATGGTCCAGGTTGGGAGTGGTTCATTTCCACTGTGTGACATCTAATTTAGTTGATGTATCTGAAGCAGAGCTAGCTTGGGTTCAAATGCTACAGGGTCATACATTAGCCAAAAGACTGTAGACCCTCTGGTGGAGCTTATTAGTATTCCAGTCCACATGCCTTTTGTTTGATCGATGCAAGGGTTGGAAAGGAAGGGGGTTGGTCCCTTGATCCTAGGGGGAAACGGAGGTGGTTTGTTTTGTTTGGTTTCTCTTACTAGAGCCTATTTGTGTCATGTACATGTAAACATGATATTAAGGGACACATATGCCGCAGAGTATATTTATACTTGGCAAATATGCTTGATTTATTTGCAGCCATTCTACTTTTTTAAATAAAAGTCGTCATTCATTTTTCAACCCACAGGCTTTGCACTTGGGTAGCCTTTGTAAATGTTACATTTTGCAGTGACCTTTAGGTTCATGATCACATACTGTTATTATAAAACTACAAGATAGCTGTAATGAACACATGGCTGATTATAGCAGGAGTGATGGACAAATGTCCAATATTATTATTTTTCTCTGACAATAAGCAAGAGAATCAATTACTCTATCATAGTAAGTTGCTTGGTGTATCATGGACACTTTGCAATGACAACTCTAGCAAAGCAAAACGTTACGTAAAGCAGTGGCATGGCATTAACTTCATTTTCCAATGAGCAGAATTTCTTTGGTACAGTCTTTCTCACTTATTATGAAATATTTAAACATTACTGTAGATTAACTTTGTGACACCAGACTAAACCCCACAGATAAACACATTGCTGTGTGCGCAGTTATAGTGTAGCAACAAACCACTGCACAGGAATAGAAGCCCAAAACACAGTAGTTACTACCAAACATACCTGGCTGTGTTCACGTTTGGGTTTGTAACTTGACAGCAATGTGATGAAGGAACAATGGGTCATTAAAATGGGTAGGAACGCCACCCCCATCCCAAAGGTACATCAATCACAGCTGTCTAACAGAGCCATGCACAGTACATATATCCACCATGTGAACAACAAATAATAAACACAATAAATAATAAAACAAATAAACAGATGTATACACACGATCACGTTTGTTAATGCAATATGTCAATGCGTTCTGCTTAAACTAAAATTACAGTCGGTTTAAAAGGCTGTCCGGCATCAGCCTCTGGAAGTCAGGACCTTTACGCACGGGTGCAAGCTTAATTGGGTGCTGTATGTTCCTAAACTATTCAGCCGTGTTGTGGTGCAGATGTGGTAATACGTACCTCCTGCCATCTCGGAGTTACATCCTCCTTATCTTGTACCTCCAGGGCATTAAGCACGAGCCTCTCTTGTCTCTCTCTGGCTGTTTCCAGTGTCCGCAGGCAGGACACGGTGGCCTCCAGCAGATCTTGATTGCGCCTTCGCCCTCCTGTCATGTGGAGAGAAATCCCGCGGTGCATCGAGGATCCACTGCGACTTTCCCCTTTTCCAGCTATAAATATTTTCCTATCGTACACATCGACCTCCAGCACCAAAGCTTATAATTACCCCAATCTGCCTGTAAACTAAGAGCCGCGCGTCCAGATCTGTATTTTTATTTTTCCATGTGGTTTCACTGCGCCTCTGTCACGCTTCTCCTGCAGCTGTATGGTGAAACCTTAGATCCCTGTAAACCGTTGATAATATTTATATCTTCTTCACTGCTATTGGCTGAGAGGGCTTGAATATGCAATAAGGAGACAAGCTCCAATTCGTATTGGCCCAAACAGTTCCGTGATTCGCATCCAGGGAGTCAAGCGGTACATGAGATGCAGCTGTCTTTATATAAGATTAAAAATAAATAAATAATAAAAAACCTAAATAATTTTATTTTAATATTTTAATAATTTTTTTTTTTTTTTTTTTTAGTTTTTCATTACGTTCAAAGTGATAACTCAGATAGAATAGTATACGTAAAATTCACAAATTGCTGCAGGGGCCGAACTTAAAACTATAGAGCTTATAACAATAATTTAATTCGTAATTAAATTATGTCATAATTTTTGTTATTTTAATTTGCACATAACATGTATAAATAAATAAATAAATACATAGGGGAAAATGGATCACCAGAAAATGTGCTTTTTATGTTACATTTTTCCCACTTTGTTTTAAAATTGCAGTGGCAGTGGTTCGGACCTTGGCTGACCTTGCATCATAAAATTTCAAAAGTACTTAAATGAACTGGCCCCCTGTGCAGGGTATACTTATGCCTCCACCCGGTGAATTCCGGGATTAGCTCAGTACCGTGTGGATGAAACAGGACTCTAATGCTAATGTTTAAACATGTAGCGTTTATGTAACATGCAAACGGTAGGCCTATATTTGTTTATGAAATCATCAGAGCATGCATAGTTTGTATGTTCTCCCTATGTCTGCATGGGTCTACTGTCGTTTCCATTCACATTAAATCTCTACGTGTCCAGTGAGTGAGATGGATTGTTGCCCTGTCTAGGGTTGACTACCATAAAGTGCTTGCGCTGTGTCACAGATTTTAATTAAATCGGTATGAAAATAAATGAAGAAAGTAATGAATGAAAGACCGAAACATTCCATTTTTCAAAATATGCTCATATGTTTTGTATGAGACTGTAAATAGCCTACTGCAGATTTTGGCTTTGAATTTGGTTCAGCTGCTCTGACCAATGAATGACCACTTCGATTAATTAATGAAGTTAATCATGAGTCAAATACCTTTGTACAGATATTTTAGCAAGGTTTTCAGTTTCGATGTAATCAGGAGTTAAACCAAACCACAAAACACAGAACAGTGTTGAGAAGATCAAGTACCACTGTTGAGATTGTAAGACAGACTTTTTAACACTGAACTGGTTTTAAACCACTAAATTAAATTTTATTTCAACCAGTATTTCATATGTTAATGGTCTTCACAAACAAGAAAATAGCAATATGTTCTGTCTGCCATAGCAGATACAAATAAAAAGTAATTCTATTGTGGACAATTCAAATAAAGTTACAGTGAGGAAGTATTCAAATGAAGGTACACTGTATTGCTTTTACATCAATTTACATTTACATTGTCCTGAGTAGATTTACCACTAGATTTCGGAACACGATTTAAGGTCATACACTCACATTTGGCAATAAACCCTTATTTACTATTGGTATTCCATTTAATCTAAAAGCAGAGTTATAGTAAAGTTATTAACATAATATTGACATTATTATTGACATAATGTGTGTATAAAGATTTCATGGCTATGTGCTCTTAATGCATATGAACTTATCAGCTAGCAGACCTGGCATTAGAGAGTCACTCAGCTCAGCGACAGCCCTGAAACCTGAAAGATTTAGAGAAACTTGGTCAAGAAATACCACCTCTATATTATGTATTGTATTAAGTTCTGTTTTTCTATTGTATCAAATACTTATGCAATAAAATGCAAATACATTATTTAAAAGTCATATAATGGGATTTTTTATTTATTTATTTTTTTAGATTCTGACTTTCACAGTTGAAGTGCACCAATTGCAAAAATTACAGACCTCTCCATTCTTTGTATGTGGGAAAATGTGCTAAATTTTCAGTGTATAAAATACGCATTACCCTCACTTTATGCTAGTTGAGCTGAGCTTAAAATTCTTGTCAGCAGCTGATTGTCATTTGTATTCAGATTCTAGTGCATCTTTTATCAGTTTCAAAGAGTAGTCAACCAGCATGACTGGCTTCGCACTTTTCTGCCCAGGAATAAAACGTATATGGAGATGTAAGTCCTTTTTAAACGTAACGTGACACAGGGCTATCCTATACACAATGACAAAATGGTAAGGAAATGGTAGGCTACATTGTATATTCAAAGTGCATTCCTAGTAGCAGTGCCAATACTCAGAGACAAGATGCCAGGATGCTGGGACCTTTGACAGAAAGACAGAACAGAACAGGGACAACAAGGACCCAGGGATAGACACAGGAACCAGACCATAACCCAGAATAGAAAACAGCAGCAAGAATCACAGAGGAAAGCACCACCTTACCAGAGGCAGGATATGAACCACTGGAAACAAGTGCTCTATTCAGTCAATCTGGTTTCCAGTGCTGAGGTCTCCTTGTTTATATATCTAGTGAGGTGAATTTTGTCTCTTGGTATAGGACTCAGTTATGGTACTGTCTGTCTATGTCTGTGTTCTGACTAGAAGTTGGCACAAACAAAATGAACCATCTGAACAGGGTAAAAATAGGAGAAAACACCCATACCAAATTTAGAGTGGTGCATTCAAAAATAAAAGGCAGTGTCTCAGACTTTGAAAACAAACCTAAAAAATGTACCACATACAAAATCAGTTCATTAAATCATGCTGAAGCAAGGCAGCCTACTGCTATAAAAGTCACCCAGTTTTGCAATAAAAATCTGTGGAATTACCCTAAAAAGTTTTTTTTACATAACCTGACATTGATCGATCACACAAACACACAAAGAAACATTCCATAGCACAGACTGAGTGTCATTTCTCCAGTGTTTTTATTCAACCTTCTAATTCATATAGATCAGAAAGCCACTCATTTCTATCAGGCAAAGTTTGTTGGAGTTGAGAGGAGGCCAGCGCACAGCGCAGACTCACTCCCGTGTCAGTGTACACTGCAAATATATATTGTATATACAGACAGTGCATATGTACTCATATATTATAAATCTATCTGTTCTAGAGATCATAACTTTAAAATAAATCCAACATGAAAATGTGCACTAAAACCCTCTGCTTGCTACAAGGGTTAGATCATGGGACGATAAAGATGTTGACTCATGTAGTTACGAAAAAAGGAAATCTCACATTTGATGCGTTTCCTGGGTTCAGATGCAATTTTCATGAAAAAAAAAACAAACTTTCAATCATGCCAATATAGCACAACGTTGTAGCGGCAGTGATGTCAACAGTATTACGATGGACACTCTATATTATACATCACTTATATACTATGACAATTTATCAAGTAAATACGGTGTAACGTCAACAGCATGTCTTCACTTTAAAGTCATTCAGTAACAGGGTAGGTAAGAGATTCATTCAAGTTATTCGTAATTAAAACACAAAAATGTGATTTTGGTCAAATACACCAGCAGGAATGGTCAGAATTAAAAGTATAATTTTATGTAGAAGAGTATATGAATAGTGACTACAAGGGTGAGAGGCTTCCACTGACTGAGATCGACCTTATGATTTGATTTAGGTTATTTTAAGATGGTTAAAGGTCCAAACAGAAAAGGCATGAAACACTACAACCGCTTAACATCCCCCCCAGCCTGGAATGAATTGTTCTTTATTTCTAAAATCGCAATTTTTGCTTGATTAGAAAGAATTGAAATGCATTATATAATCCAGGCACACCTGGCAGAATGAGACCTACCGTACTAAAACCAGTGATCAGTGTACATAGGCAGCAGGCAGTCGACATTTCAAGTTAAATTAGACCTGGTTGGGTTACAGTAATGCCTTAACATTTAAAACAGCATCTGCAAATGAGAAAACATCAAGCTACAACAGAAAACAATGCTGTGCCACATCAAAAACTCATATAAAAAGAAATACAGCGGTTTATCAAACAACATTGAAACTAACCACATTGCTGGAAAAAAATCTACTTTCTAGAAGTTAAATAACTGTACAGACTCACAACAAAGTTTCAGTATATCAGAAATTAGTAATTGCAACTTCTATTCTGTGAAGCACCTGATTTGATTAGGTTGTAAATATTTACTTAAAAAATAGCAGTGACTGTTTTTCTATTACACATATAATAATAATAATAATAATAATAATAATAATAATAATAATAATAATAATAATACCCATATCATTTTAAATCCATGTCTGTCTGTTAAGTTTGCTCTTAAAGTCCCAGCAAGTAACAATAAATACACACAATATATATTTTTTTTCTGTAACATACTCCCAGCAAAACATTTCTCATGCTTTAATGACAGTACATAAAGTGCCACGTCTCCTCTCCTCACACAAGTGCATACCCTGCATTCCAATACTGTTTCTAACATACCATCACCTTATGATTTGGAAGTATATACTAATTTCAAGTAAAGTAGGGTAAAGCAATTACACACTGACTCCTGTTAGTAGCATAAATAATGTGGTTTGTACAGTTTATTTCCCTTTATTATGTGCAATCCATTGTCTAATCACCCTGATTCTATTTCTGTAACTAAACCTCTGAAAACACTATATCAAAATCTGTTATGCCATCAAATCAACCAAATCTATTAAAAAGCCATTTTCATAGTTTACAAGTCAGAGTCTCTAGAAACTTCTGCTTTTTAACATGACATATTTCCATGCTATTAATATTAAAACTGCCTTACTTTGATGGATATTTGCATTTTTAAAAAACTAAGGATAATAAACGTGCAGTGATGTCTTAAATACAGTATTGGAACACAGCCTTAAATTCACACCGATTTCCATGAAAAGGGTTTTTGTGCCAGCACATAAATGCTAATTCAATACATACACATCTATATCATTCAATACTACATTTGGTTCAGGCTAAGTTTATCCCTTTTCTCTTGTGTACAGTATTTTATTTATCCTAACACACAATAGTAGTAAAAGCATGAGTGTTCACTACTTTAGAAACATACATGGCAGTAACAACAGCACTGAGCTGTGAGGGATTTCAGGCAACTGCTGTCTGTTGCACATAGAAATGGTGGTCAAAATGTTTATACTGTACAATGAAATACCATGCAAATGAACACACTGGGTGTGGGGGGATGATGGCTGGAGCTCAGAGAGATGATAGTTTTGAGAGTGGTGGACTGATCTGCTGGGCAAGAGAAAGGCAGCTTGGTTTTGTAGAGACACAACATATAGAGTGGAATGCTCTGAAACCTCACACTGTATGACTTGTCCACTCATACTAGCACACAAACACAGACCATGTACATATTATTTATGATAGAACAACTCACACTCATTCATTCAAATGCATGCACGCACGCACGCACGCACAAACACACACACACATGCACGTCACAGACGTGTGCAGGTCCAACACTGAAGTGAATGCTGTAACTGATCTTTCATTCATTAAACTGTCTAATGATTTAATAATTTCCTTACATAAATTGTACACGCACACGCGCACACACGCACGCACGCACGCACGCACGCACACACGCACACATGCACACACGCACACACACACCATTTCAATAGGTACACCTTGCTAGTACTGGGTTGGATCCCCTTTTGGCTTCAGAACTGCATTAATTATTTGCAGCACAGATACAGCAAGGTGCTGGAAACATTCCTCAAATATTTTGGTCCATATGAAACATGATTACATTGCACAGTTGATGAAGATTCAAATCTCCTGTTCCACAGCCCAAATGTGCACAATTGGATTAAGATCTGTTGACTGTAGAAACAATTTGCATACAATGAACTCATGTTCTAGAACCTAGTATGAGAAAATCAGTTCAGTGTGGTCATACAGGGATCAACATGGTCAGCAACAATACTCAGGTAATCTCTGGTGTCTAAACAATAATCAATTGGTATTAAGGGACCCTCCGTGTGTCGAGAAAATATCCCCATTACAGCACCAGCAGCAGCCTGAACCATTGATATGGTTGGATCCATGCATTCATCTTGTCTAGGGCAAATTCTGAACCTACTATTCAAAAATAAAGTAGAAGTTGAGACTCATTTGACCAGGCAATGCATTTCCAGTCTTCTACTGTCTAATTTTGGAGAACCTGTAGCCTCAGTTGCCTGTGCTTAGCTGACAGGAGTGATATTCGTCATGGCCTTCTGCTGCTGTAGTCCAACTGTTTTACTGTTTATTTTACGTCTTGTGCATTCAGAGATGTAAACCCAAACTGTAAACCAAAGAGATGGCTTTGCGTGAAAAAGCCCAGTAGATAAGCAGTTTTGTAACACTCAGAGCAGCTCATCTAGCAGCTACAACCACAGCACATTTAAAAACACTTAAATCACCTTTCTTCCCCATTTAGACTTTAGTTTGCACTTTACCAGGTCATCTTGATCACATCTACATGCTTTAATGCATTTAGTTAATGCTTGGCTCAGTGATTGGCTGATTAGATATTTGCAGTTGACCAGGTGTATCTAAAGAAGTGGTCGGTGAGTATATGTATGTATGGACATATAACTTATATACACATTATTAACATAATACATCCATAATATTCTTCAAACATTTTAAGACTGTGTAGTTTAGTAACTAAACACTGTGATAAAAGATGTCCGGCTGCAGTACATCCTTTCCACATCAGTTGGTCTCTTGTCATGCACATGTATATCATATAAATCTTTGCACAGGTACATTAATAGCAAGCAATTCTTGAATTGTAAAAATATATATTTGTAAATACCAAATCCACATCGGCTAAACTATGAACATTAAAGGCGCATTCGATATCTGAATGTCCTAGAGATTAAATAAATATTAGGAATTTATACCTAGAAAATCAAGAACTGCTGTTTCCAGCATCTGGCTCTTACATGCAATCTGCAGGGGCTGCACTAAATTTAGAGATTGAGATTGAGATTGACTGTGGGCATTATGACCTACTTTAATTACAAATATACAAATAAAATATCATATAGTAGGTTGGGTCTTCATGAATTGAGTTTGGTTTGAGTCTGATTTTCACTTTTCGCTTTTTGGACTTGTTAACATGTTCTCTTTGTGCCACTGGTAGGTTTCTCTAGCGACCTTGAGATCGCTGAAAAAAATAGCTTGGTCTGGTTGTTGATGTGAGATGTAAAAATGGACTAGTTCATATCTTTGTTTTTACATTGCAGCTAATTAGAGTCATCTGAAGGCTATCACGGCTCCTCTTTCACGTTAGTTACATCAGCCTTGCAGTACGAGCACAAGCATAAAGAAGCAACTGGCCACCAAACAAGCCTTGGATGACTCACTACATTTGATGTAAGGGGTGGTTTTGTACATCCACACTGCTCTGAGGCAGGTATCATGTTCATTTTTTTGGGTCATAGCCACCAACTGTTCTGTCCCAGACTATATATTTCTTTTCACAATATACCATTACCATGGCTTGTCTTACATATTTATGTAAAATACAGTTAGGCATCTGTGATATTTCTTTCTCTAAAGTTGATAACAATGTGGGTTACACAATTGTGCAACACCTTTTACCTTCATAACAGCTTATAGCTTAAGTAATACATCATAAAAAATTATTATCATGTTGGCAAAGAGCTAGACATTAACACTAAGTAAGGAATTTCATGTCTAAATGCCTGCATCTACAACAAGACCTTTAACAAGTGTAGCTCTTCCATATCCTGCTCATGCAAAGGGACACTGCAGCCTGACAGTATTTTGATATGCCAGGAGTCCAGCTTCCATAGAGACTGAACCTCACTTTCCTTAACTGAAAGAAAATGGTTCACATTACTTTACATAAACAGAGGATTAGGAATTAACCTGTAATAAATCCAGCATGACATTTTGCCTTCATTCCACAGCTGTCATGTTTCTGTAACATCTACTAACAGTAGCAAATCTTCAGAAAATTAAGGGCAGAGGAAAAGAGGGTTCAGATCAATGAACCCATGTTTTTGGAACGTAACTTTCCTTAACTAGACAGAACAGTCAGAGCCTCGCTGCGATGTCCCAAATCTCATGAAGAATTCCCCTTTTCCTACATCCTCCTTGAAACAGGATGGCAAAATGACATTTGCACAGATGTGTTCTGCATCCCTTGGTCTGGGTTGCATCTTGATGAACACACACACACATATACACAAACACACGCACACACACGTAGCTCTTTGCTGCATGGCACAACCTGGCAGCCTGTTTCAGGGTCAGTGGTAGCTAGTTCGTTTTTCCTCCGGGTCTGAACCATAGTCTCTTAAACTCACTCCTCTTTGGAGACTTAGCAGAGACTCCTTCATCTGGTCATAAACACAAAACGTGTTATTACTTAAGTGAATTAAAATTAAAAAAAATCCACATGCTTACCAATATTCAGGACCCAGTATTGTCAAGCTTACGCTATTAGGAATATACAGAATATAATGCAGATTCAGATTCAGAAAACTTCATCCCCTAGGGGCAATTGAAGAAATTGCAGTAACACAAACACACACACACACACACACACACACACACACACACACACACACACACACATACACACACACACACACAAACACACACACACACACACACACACACACACACACACACACACACACACACACACACACA